>JAPYYT010003754.1:0-12025 GCA_030522565.1 Ceratosolen corneri | reverse complement strand
GTTTCGAAATGCATACAATTTTGTTCATCTTGATACACAAATTATTTTGTTTATATTAAATTTAGAAAATAAATTTCTCCGATCGAAAATTTCTTACGTGATATACGTTTTAATTAATAAATACGTGTACCTGCTCTAAGAACCCAATCAGACTTAACAATCTCGAACTTAATATCCATTCGACTTTCAAGCTTTTACATGAATTTTTCGCACCAGGTAATTTCGAAATATTTAGCATCGGTCGGTCCTTCAATAGCCGTTACTACTTCCTTAGCAAACACGGTAAGCTTGTGTCAGTAACATCCGACGGTTTGATCACGGGCGTTCTAAAAATCTACGGCAGTACACCCGAGCTTCATTCCTAGGATTGTAATTACACTCATGGGTACTTCAGCTACTGTTATATTGACATGTGCGAGCCGGAGAAAGTGAGGTCCGTGGTGAAAACATATATTATGTGAATTGGGTCGAATTAGTTGGATTTTTTTGAAAATTTTACAGTACATTAAACTCTCGGTTTATTATAAAATATTATATAAGACAATAAGCTTTCGCTCTTAGACGCTCGAGTTGATTTTTATAAAGCTTTTATAAAAATGTTTTAAAAATATCACATTAAAAATTTATTTTCTGTATTTAATGTATACATTAATTCTAAGTGAGGTCTAGTTTTTACGTTTTTATTTGTTAAATCATTCGATATTAATTACAAAAATCTATCAATCATATCAGTCAATTCAGATAAAAAAAATATTTATGTAACTACATTTAAATGTAAATGTGCACCGAGCATAAAAGTTCAATGTATTATTTTTGAGTTTTTCAGAATTTTTATAAAAATAAAGTAACATGATTATATTTATACTACATTACTTAAAATTCAAGTAATATGCGCATTTCTTGATAAAATCAATCCTAGATAAACGTATAACTGGTTTAAGCAATCATTAGTGAAATAATTATTTCGACTTAGTTTTTACGCTACGATATTTTATAAAACGTTCTAAGAATCTAAGAATAATTCATGGGTCTAATCAGTTACGGAAATGGCTAATTTATAGCCACATTACCTTAAATACGGTGAATAAAAATTATATGAAATATTTCTATATAAACATTCACTTCAAACACGTAAATCTCAGTTCAAAGAATAAATATTTCATATATTTTATAAGCTAGAAATAAACGCAAAGCAATATTTATGTAAGACCTCTGTCGAGCCTTATTATTTAATATTTCCGTATAACCGCTAAAGCAAATTTAGGATACAAAGGTCCGTGTTAAATAAAATCGTGTCCCGTTAATTTACCCACCGACCTCAATTTTGCAGCTGCATGCAGATGAAGGCAAAACTCAGTGTCTTCACGAGGGCCACACACGAGTTCACAAACATCGCTCTCGACCTGGTGATGCGAAACTTACTAGGCACGGGTTTTCTTCTGCTGGTCAATTATTGCACAAGTCGATGTCTCAGGTACAGGACGCACTTGACTATGGCCCATGTGGGTGGACCAGATCACGGTCGGCACGTGGATTTTGAAAGAGAGTAAAACTGCGACGATTACGTGAAGAACTCCTTCGGTATTTTGGAAGAGGGAGGTGAGACTTGCCTGATGAGTCGCTGCTATCTCATGCCGCCTGATTGTCATACCCTTAATCGCGTTTATGTCAACTGCTTGTGACATTAAAAGTGTACGTTCTTTATTTACGAGTCGTTTCCAAGATTCATATTTTGAATGTGAGTTAATTCTTATTGAAATAATGATAATGATAATAATGATTCCTTTTGCAGAATGTTGAAGAAATTTTGTATTGGTCAGGCGAACGACAGATGCTGAGAAAATGAGCTTCTCGCTTATTGGACAAATGAAATATATTTAATATATTTATTAGCACGGGAAATATTTCTCAGAAATTTGAAAATGTTTGATTCATCCACATACTATGTCGTTAAAGCACATAGAAGTACATAAATTATTTTAGATAATTAAAATGCTGACTTTTCATGGCTAATATGCAATGAAAAAACAATTTTCTCTATTTACCGTAGAAACAAATAGATTGAACATAAAACAAAACGTAACAGAAATAAAGAAACTTTATTTTCCTAATAAGATAATTTATGTATAATAATTCAATCCTTTGGCCATTCATTGACAAAATTTTCATTCTTTTAAACATTTTTTAATATACTTATAAAATTATACTATACATTATACTACATAATTAAAGTAAGTATATATATATAAATATAAGTAAATATCATAGGAATTCATAGATTCATATGTACGGGTATGTATCTATATGTACTTATACAAAATATATAAATATATAGTTTAATATTTATATTATTTAAATAATGTATTTTTACTCATTTTATAATTATAATAATTACTTAATAAGTTTAAATACATGGAGTAACAAGAGTTATAATAGAAACCAGAGACTACTTCTAAAATGCTGTAAAAAAACTGGTTTTGTTTTTATTTATTAAATCCAATATTAAGATAACAGTATTTTCTTAATTAATTATTTAAAATAATGAGAAAACAAGCTACAAATTAAGAAAATACATACTATGTAAATACAATAATTATTTTAAATATAAAGAATTATTCATGATTTACACAAATATATAATAAATATAAAATTAAATGATTCATATATATAAACATCAACAATTTAGAAATTATATATATAATTATAAAAGTACATACAAATATAAATAATAAGTAGTAATGCACGTTAATAATAAATTTTTACAAAATTTCAATATAATGCATTTGTCGAAAAATAAACTTGTAAAGATTAGATTCTACATATAAAGATAATTAGTGTCTCTATTTTAAAGGATGCTAATTATTAGAAAAGTTATCTATTGCATGATCTTATACAACATTAATCTTATATATAGTTTGAGTAAAAGAAACTTAAAAGTTTATTAACCTTTAATTATAAAATTAAACTCATTATAAATCGTTTAAGTATAATGTTTACTCATAACCAATTAAGATTATTTATTATCTGCTTTAGTACATCTTAATTCAAAATTAATTAGTATGTAAATTAATTTTGGATCGATTTAGACTGATTGGATATATTATTTTTATTAAAATGAAAATATAGTAAAGCTATAGTCTAAAAAAAAGAAGTTAAATAATACTAAAATTATAATCGAAATTTTAATATTATCATTATATATGAAATATATGAAATTAATTTAGGAAGCTAAATAAAAAAAATTTTCAAATACAAATTCTAGTACTTCTTAAGTACATTATAAATAATCATAATGAAATAATAGTAAATTATGTATCAAAATATGATTGATATTATCATTAATTAAACTAGAATTTTAAAAAAAAACCAAAATTTGTGTATTTGAGTAAAATACGTTCTTGATTTAGAAAATTAATTGAAATTATTATTTATGTAATATGATTACGTTATAGTAAAAGTAAAAAGAGAATATATATCTACTTAATTAACCATTTATGTGTGGATATTAGTTTAAATATAGATGTGTGCATATAAATATGCATTTTTTTTTAAAAATTACTTTATGTGTAGTTCTACAAGTTTGTTTACAATAATTAATGTTTAACCGTTTCATAAGTATATTTAAGCTATTTGACTCTTTTTCATATTTTTCATATTGCAAAAAAAAGTATGAAGAAAATATGATTATTAGTATATATAAAATCGATAGTAATATAAAAAATTCCATTATTTGATAATTTAAGTCATATTAGATAAAAATTAACTTCATAAATTTATAGAAATGGAATTAAATAAATATTTAAGTAATATTAGGGAATTAATGTCGAATTTTGTTGTATTGTATCATATATATAAAATTAACAAAACTAATTTTTAAATAATTCTGTGAAAAATATACACGTATTAAAGATACTTTAAAAATAGAAATCGCATTTACCTGGTCTAAAGGAATCTAAGACATTCTGTTTTTGCACCAAGTGCTAAATTTAACCGAATTGTCGTACTTCATATCATAATAACAGTATTCAACATATTGAAATATAATATGAAATATAATAATTATTAAGTGATTTCAAGATTTAACAGAACTACTAATAATTCTTAGTTTTGAAAATGAATTAAATTAAAATTTTTATATAATTTAAGTTATTCTTTGGTTACCAAATACAAAAACATTTTATAAATGCTACTACCGAATTGAATATATTTTAATAATTTTTATGTTTAAATTAATATTGTTCTATTATCGTATGTAGAGTATATATATTATGCTTTATATTCAGTATATATATTATTGTATATTCAATGTTATGTTGTATGAGTATTATATTGAGCATAGAATATTATATTTCGTCGGGGTTCTTCTTTTAAATATTCAGAATCATATTTTGATTACTTACGAGTAGAATTAATAGATTAAATATTTAAACGACTGGGTTGCGATACACACTGATGCATACGTACATGATAATCTGTGATTCAAATTCCATGTTGTCACATATGCATATCTGTTTTTCTAAGCTTAGTCCACTGACTAATTAATCTTAGGTTGCAAGTTTTACTTACCGAAGACATAAAGTATTATATTATGTTGGATTTGATAAAGTGTGAGGATTAATTCTGTAACAAATGTCAAAATAGGCTCACTCCTACTTACGTGCCTTCGTAACTTCTCATCACACTATATATACACTTGTATTTATATCACCATTTGGCTATATTTATTTGCGTATTAAATTTCAGATTCACGCTCAATGTATTTTTTTATTTTGACATTGATGCTCACATAAATATTCTATCAAATTTTATAATAATAAGCAGTTAATTATACTAGAATTAAACGTTTTAGTTTATTGAGTCGTACTATAAAAATATTTATTTATGTTTAAAATAAACTTATTTAAGTTTAAAAGAAAATAAACAGAATCTAATAGTTATTAAATGAATAATAGTTGTAAATAAAAATAAATGAATAATAATAGAATTACATAAAAAAAATATCTAAATTATAAAATTATGTTTTAATACAGATGCAAACATGAATTTTTCTGCATAATAAAATTTAATTAATAAATTGGAAAAAATAAATTATACATACCATATCAAAATCTTATAGTAAACTCAATATAATAATAATAAGACAATAATAATAATAGTAAGAAGAAGAATCATGTAATTTTTTTTAATATTACTTCTATTTTTCTTTATTTTCTATATCATAATTAAATTTTATTGTTATGTACAATTTGAAAACCAAATTTAATCAAGATACAAAATTCATACGAAATGTCTAAATATAGATAAACTGATTTTAAAAACTATAAAGTTAATTGTGGAAGTAAATATGTTTTTACTTTAACTGACCGTAAAATCGGTAATGGAATAAAATAAACATTACAATGTTTATTTGAAAATATTAAACAATTATCTCTAGTTTTGCTACATGTAATTGGCATACTAATATGAAAATCCTAAAGACAGCAGCCTATTTCATATTCATGCTTCTCCAGAATTCAAATGTGATGCAAGTCTTCCTACAATTTTTATCTCGCTTTCAGTGGTTTCTTCACCACGATGGCTAATTTCATAAAATTCTTTAATATATGGCAAGCAAAGCTTCATTTTCTCCCACCAGGAGTCTACATACATATGTATTGTCAGAGAAGGCAGCGAAAGACAGTGAAAGGTGGGCTTAATTTCCCAGTGGTTAGATTTACACAGGAATTTATCATAATAATGATGCTGAGGAATTGGCGCGCGGCCACCTGCGTGACAATGCTTCTACTGATCCTTCGCATCCTCAGCCCAGGGGAAAACAATCCTTCGTGACCTTACTCTCGTCATCCTTTAATTTTCGCTGCACAAGCGAAATCGTATCCAATTCGCATAAACTTAATAAACTCTTCTTATCTGAACTACACTATTATATATATTCTTTTTGATGGGAGTGTAATGTTTAAGGTCTAGGACCTTTATAATTCGATTTAAATTTTGCATTCTTTATTTTATTGGCGGCAATTTATAATTACGGCTTCCTGTTTTAGTTTGATTAAAGTGCTAATTATATACTACTGAAAGCGAAAAGGTCCCCGCACGTTATAAAAATTGTCGTTATTATTTTAATCATCAAAAACAAGATCATATACTTGTTATTATTTAAAAAAATACAATAAAAAAATTATATTAGAAAAAATTATTACATATAAAGTTTGATTTTTTTATTTTTTATGTAGAATAAAGATAAGTTTATAGTTTGAATTTTCATATAAAATACAATTTATTTCTAGGCAACCATATTATTTTTAAATATCACATTACAGTTACATACGTGCATAAAATGATCATCAGAAGTAAACCACAAAAAAGATTTTTATTCTATTTTCAAGTATAATGAATTAATTTAAAATCGGTTGTTAGAATAAGTCAATAAGAAATACAATAATGATAGGACGAGTCATAGTCTTAAGCTTTACCGGGAAGATATTTCGTATATTACAAATTTATAATTTATTCTCTAGCAATCAAATGATCTTTCATTCAACGTTTTATTTTACTATATTATTGCGTGTGTGTGTATATATATATATATATATATATATATATATATAAATCGAATATTATGTAATCGAATGGTAGTTGTAATTTTTCAAAAGGTCTGAAATGGATAACGTAATAATCGTTAAATCATTGCGTAAAGCATGAACACATCATTTCAATTTTATATGACGATTATTTGCTAGGAAGTAGATGTGAAAATTCATTTTAAAGTTTGTAAAACAATTTTCAAATGAAACTAAAAAATATTTACGCAATGTACTCAGTTATTGTTATTATTATTATAAAGCTTTTTATAGTAACGAGCATTACTTGCATATAAAAAAATTTATGTTGATTCTCCGAAAATTAAATGATATCTAATATAAAAATTCATAATTATAATTTTATTTATATATTATAAAGAAAAAAATAATCATTTCTTGAATTAAATTGTGTGAATGGTCCTGTCTAATACATACTAAATTTATAATTTTCGCAATCATTTATCAAATAAAAAATGAGCAAAAATTATTGAAGTATAGTGAAAACCAAATTTTCTTTCCTAGTAAAAGTTCAAATGTAAAATGATAATGCAATAAAAACATTTTATCCTAAAGTAACTGTTAAAACGTATGGTTGAATTTGCAATTACGTATATTTTTTTATCTGAACTTTTATAAATCGCCTTTTATTTTAATTTTTAATACACATCATATTTAAATGGTATGATATAATGTAAAAAAATTTTCATAAAATTTAAATATACATAGTTTTTTATGAATTATTATATTTACGTATAACATTTTATAATATTAATTTAATTAGATGCTGTTTTAAGATTATATATAATATCCCTATGATTATGTACAGCTTAATAATATTAATAATGTTCTTATTTTTATATAATATTTTAAATTAACTTAAAATTATTAAACTTTATTCGTTTATAAACTTATAATTTCATTTATGAAAACAAGAAAGACCATTTCTTCTGCAGACACGAAAATCATGTACAGTTTTGAAGCCGTCTCCGCAATTAATAAGTTTAATCCAATCATAATGAGTGCCAATTACAATGTTATTCCTTGTCTATGTGATCCTCATATATATATTATCATATGTATATTATCCTCAAATAATATAAGTTAATTTTTCATCTTAAAAATTCAATTATAAAATATTCTAAATTTATTTCTAGCTACAAAGAACGTTTAATGTATTCCATTACTCTATTTTGATATATATTACCAAGTTTAATCATTTTTGTCCGAAATTGTGATTACTTACAAGTGATTGACAGGACTTGGTTCACAGTTTATGAGGTATTAATATTATATACGAGTGCACACGCATCTGTGTGTACAATGTATCTATATAAAATTGAATACAATATTCTGTATGTTGTATTATTAAATTTTTAATATAATAACTTTGTATTTTTGACATATTAATTTATGAAATTCTAAAAATGAATTTCCTTTAATGAAAATAAATAAGAATTCCAAAAAATTTTAGTGAATTTTCTAAGCATATTAGTGCTAGCTAATATAGAGCGTATGATTCAAATAAAAAGGATACTGAATATTATAGAATTTACTAGAGATAAAAAATAATTAATTTATTATTTGGTTATTCGATGTTTTTTATTGTTAAATCTTCTTTGATTTTTGTTAATACTATAAAGATATCAAAGATATACATAATTTTTAAATAATAATTTTAAATAAAATTGTAAGTTAATTTTTATTTCAATTTATAGAACTTTTTTCTTTTTTTTCTTAATAAATAAATGTATTTATTCTTAAAAATGAAAACATGTATTGATTATATTGCAGTTTATTAATCGATAAATTAAGTTTATTAATCGATAAATTAAGTTTATTAATCGATAAATTAAGTACTTTCTAAATTGGCATTAAATAGATTGCATAAATTAAATATAATAATTTGAATCATTTTAATTTTAATAGTACAAAATCTTACTAGTCAATATACGTATTTCAGATCTATAATATGAAAAATATTAATTATACACTTTAATCTATTATCCGGAAATATTAGTAGGTCCAAATACGTATTTGGAGATAATTATATAATAAAGTGTTTAAAACTTAAAATTGTCTACATTTTCGTATTATTACTATTAAATGTCATGCAATCATTAAATTGAAGAAACCTTACATATTAAATACATCGTTAATAAAAACTTTCTATTTGCATTTAAATATATCTTATTAAATTAGTTTCCAATGTACTTATAACCGTTTAACAGAGTTAGTATTTAATTTTATTGAAACTCTCGATGATGAAATAATACTGTTATTCGTTGAGAAACGCATAACTATTTATATAAATTTATATAAACTCCTTTGAGATACATTAGAAAAGCAGATGCTAGCTTCACTAAAACTTCCCAGTGGAATATTTCGAGTAAGTAATACTAAATTTATCACTTGGTATTTCATATATGCTTATATACCTTAACATGAAATTTAATGCTGTTGGTAGTATATCCCAGAGCTCAATTTCATTATGGAAAGCTTGACTGAACATGACTGAACATTGATATCTGAAAGTGTTTACTGTTTATTTAATGAGAGTTCGTAGAGATCATATATATTTGCTCATACCATACATTATGCAGTTGTATAATTGTTATTGTTATATAATTGTTAACTTATTAATTCTTAAATTATTATTCTTAAGCGTTAGTGTTTCCTTCAAAACAGTTCAATATGATTCATTAAATTGTTTTATTCGTGTATTATCTAATAAGATATAAAAATAATATCAATTTATTTAACATTTAGAATAATTGATCGACTTCCATTATTTGGATATTTATGAATAAAAATCTTTAAAAATTACAATATTTTGATAATGATTGCTAGTTTACATATTACTTTTTGATAAATATTTTTTATACTTCTATTTTTTATATAAATTCAAACAGAAAAAAAACATTAAAAGATATTTTTAAATAATTCACAATATTAAACATTTATATTTTTATAGTCAACATAATTAAACATAATTAAAAATATTGTAGTTACATATCTTAAACTATGTTGTTTCAAAAAATTAGATTACATATTTCTTTTTTTTTTCGAGTTGTATTATTTTATAGAGATATTATTCATTGTTTATAATTATAGTTGCTAAATATTACTTGTATTTTTTATGAGACAATATTTTGTAAATTTTATAAAATTAAAAATAGTCTTTTATGTATTTCTTTAGATAATCAACAAAGATAATTAATTAAAAAATCATTAATTTTGAAAGAGTAAAATAAAATAGTATAATTAAATTAAATGGAGTCAATCATTTAAGAAGTGTATAAATAAAAGAAAACAAAAATAAGTGACTCCAGATGAATTTGACCTAAAATGTAAGGAAAAATTTGTCCTAGTATAGATTAATATTTTTGCTATCATTAGTTAAAAATTAGGAATACTGTTTTTAATTAATGCAGATTAAAGAAAATGGCAGTTGTACGTAAGTATTTTTAATGAATTTTGTAGTCACGTTAAATTTAAAAATTTAAATATGAAATGTAGTTGACGTAAGTGTGATCTATTTCATATTATGTAGAAGACATTGTATCGATTCATGAGAGTTTTCGTTAACATTGTCGTGCAATGTTTTGATATAAGGTTGCGTAATTATATTTCACGCCTCAATAAGCAAATCTGTAAATCATTAAAAGATTTTGCTGCTTTACTCAATTTTTTAAATGTTTTCATCTATTGCATAATTACTTGACTATATAAATTATTTTTGTATACATGGTTGTTTGTATATATCAAAAAGAAATTTTAAATATTTCATTATTTACGAATATTTCATTGAAATATTAAATATGTTATTGATTGCTAAATTAAAGTATAGAATTTACAGTACACAATGAATTGAATCTTTTCATTTTATTACATTTACTTTTGATACTTAAATATATTATTGTGATAAGTTTATTGATTGATGAATCTTTTGTTTTGATGAATCTTTTTAATAAATGTTTAGTCATACGAATACATTTTCATATATATATAAAATAATTTTGTTTATTTATAACTTTAACTTTTTTCATTCTAACGAATATTTTTAATTATACATGATGTTGAATATGAAATTTTGTTACAATGTTTAAATAAACTAATAATTTTTATGAGCAATATTTTAAAAATATCAATAAAATGATTTTAATTTGAATACGGAATTGCTCTTTTTAAGAACAACGTTTTTATTCAAAGATTGAAGCTGAGAGGAGCATAAATAAAGCAAATGTTATTTTTATATGAGATCAGATGAGAAATAATAATTCATAAATTTTCAAAATAAAGAATATATCTGTGCCGACGTGAGTCGGCGAGTGAGTGAGAGAGATATACTTATAGATAAATAGATTGATTGAGAGGAAGAGATTTACTATTGAGCGTCCATTGGTAAACGTACTGAAGTGTCTGTGAGTTTGCCTGTAAACTGAGTTGAACTGTAAATTAAATTTTTTGTGCATATATTTTTTTTTGTGGAGCGCCGAGCTAATCTAATCCAGTATTTTTCATTCCGAGTTCTTTCAAGAAGTGCTGATTCAGGCCAATCAGTTTTTAAAAATTTTTACCTATTAGCAATACAAATTATCTTTCCGGTGCGTATTATTTAAAAGAACAAGATCATTTCTTTTTTTGGTAATTAAATAATTAGATTAATGAAGGAAAGTGCACAAGGACATTTACTTTTATATTTATTTATCTCGATTTACTATTGTTCGCGATTCCAACAGAATCTCGAGTAGTCACTAAATAATACCCATTTACTTTTGAATGTGACTCTTGCTAGAATATTCGGTTAACATCTTACGAATATTATTTACAAGTCTTTCTGTTGAAACATCTCATATTTCGTGATTGCCATACTTTATTTACAATTCCAGTGTTTCCAGCAAATGCGTGGTAAACTTTTGAACCGCAAAGCGCTCGGCACCACAGCCCCCTCCCTCCGTCGTCACGGTCTTCAGGATCTTCTAAAGGAAACGTTCACGGTCTTCTGAAGGAGGCGACATTCCTTGCTTATATCTTACCAACGTAGGGAAATTCGTTAGACCCCCCAACCATGCATCCTCGACGGCCTAGCTAACCCTTCGAAAATAAGACCGCAAGCACCCCGAGGCGAGAAGTTTCTCCAATTGCTCTACGTCTTCCAGTCCATCTCGGAAGGGTCTCCAGTGCATCAAGTGGTCTTATATAAGAGCAGTTCCTTAGCCATCGTCTGGATTCGTACTACAAGAAGCTTCGCCCAGACGGTGAGCAAGCTACTTAGCCCGAGGTTGAATCCTTCCCATCCTGGACAGAACTCCCAGGTGGAGCGCAGAAGAGAACACGCACAAGAAGCAAGTAGCACCACGGTTTCACGTCCTTGCGTAATACATGTACGATTGATTGAGCCCTGCGCCGCTATTCTCGAAAAGCAATCCAAATAAACTATATAA
>JAPYYT010003752.1:0-11732 GCA_030522565.1 Ceratosolen corneri | reverse complement strand
AAGTGGAAAGACCAGAGGACAAAAATACGTTATAGAGATAATTCCTAATTGCTGTGTTGCAATGAATAAGAAGTCGTTGCTGGACAAGCGTATTGGAAAGCTCGTATAAAATTTTTACTTTTTATTACCTGAAATTACTATGTACATTTTCATAAAGTAAAGTTCCATTCGACAAAATTGTAAAACGAAATATTATAGTATGTTGATTTTAAATAAGGCATACATTTTATATATGGAGTACTTTTTCATTGTTACGACTTTGAAAAGAAAGTTTAATAGTATTATCTCGTAATAGCATTATACTTCATTTACAATGAAACATGTTAGTGCATTCTAATTTTATTATTAAGAAAGTGTATATATCAAAATAAAGCTTAATTCGCTATTATGATTTTACTGTAAGATAGTGCTATGCACAAAGTTCATTGACCTTTCATACACTCTTTCAGTAAATTTATTATAATAGTTTTTTTATAAAATTGAGTAGATTTTTTAACATTAAAATTTTTAAAACAAATGGAAAACACTTTCTCTGAAAATCCAGAAAATAGTTGTAGAAAATGTACACAATATCACAATAAACTTTGTGAGATTCAATTAGAAAAGGAAGTCGTACATTTTAAAAGCACACTGCAGAATAATGTTAAACGTTTCTGAAATATAGAAAAAGAGGGAGAATAATTTGACTCTAATGTCTGATTATTTGTCGAAATGACCAAAAAGACGAAAAAAGAAAGATGAATTGGTCTTGTGGAAAAATAAGAAATAAGAAATTATAAAAGAAATGAGAGAAATTGAATTCGGTCAATAACAAACGAATGAAGGTATGAAAGAGAGAGAGAGAGAGAGAGAGAGAGAGAGAGAGAGAGAGAGAGCGCGAGGAGTAAATGATATAGCAGAGTGTAAGTGTAATAAACGTATTGAAGATGCAAAAGAAATAGTGTGCACATTTTCTTTTTTTCTAACGAGTACAAAACCAGAGAGGGAGAAAAGCAGAAACAAAAATTGTGAGCTCGTATAAAGTTGGAAAAATAAATGTTGATAGCATAAAATGAATACCCCCACAGTATTCGCTTGAAAACTTGTGTGAGTAATTCGTAACATACCATTGCATACATATACATATTTTTGCCCTTTGTCTTTCTCTTTCACGTTATCTTTGAGATAAACCGAATGTCGTTGGGTTGATTTAAACTGCAAAGGAGTTGAGAGTAAAATTCTGTATGTTCCGATTTCAGGATTGCAAATGCACGGTCGATTTTACAAAGAATTGGATGAATTTTTATGTTGTAGTAATCTAAAGCAACGGAGTTACATTATTATATTACTTGTGAATAATTAGAGTTAATCATTTACACAGAAATTTATATTATTTGTATTTTACATTAATATTTTACAGAATATTTGTATACTATATCAGTTTTAATAAATGATGCGTAAATGCGTAATAATGATGCGAATTACTTTAATAATAAATTAATTTACGTGTAAGGATATAATATATAGAACCTAAAATTTTATTTGAAATATTTTAAAGAATACAATAGAATATTAATAATATTTTAAATAATCTTTGGCGAGTCTCATCATTAGTATATTAAAATTTTACTACTATGGAATAAATTTTTCAAACTAATTTATGAAGTAATAATAACAAAGTTTTAACTAAACTTTGAGCATTTATTATGTTTAATTTTGAAGCTCTATTAATTATAAAGGAAAGTAAAATGATGTATTTTCACTGTTGAAAGACCGATATTTTGATGGTATAAAAGTATTATTATAAATAAAGGTAAAGTTTAAAAAGTTTTACAAATGATGAAGTAACGCCACAAAGCAGGAATGCTGTATTAATTTTAATATTCATAATTTTATGGATTCACATTGAAAACTGTCAGACATTTCCCAAAATTGAGACGAGCACAAATAATAGGTAGCGAATAAAATGTAGCATAATTCAAAATATTTGAAAAAAAAAAAAAAGATTTACTATTTAGAGTAGGTGAAAATCAACTTTAATATATAGTTTTTTCCTTACCCGTATTGGAAACAATTATCAAAAATGATATTTAAAAAAGGATTCTACAGAAGATGAATTTGTTTTTATATTTTTATACATATTTATGTGCTCGGGATTTCTCCTGTGTGTATTTTCTCTCCCAGATGTAATCAGGAGATACAGATAGTGAAAGGAGAGATGATAGAAATGGATGTTATTTACCGAACAGATATTGTCGTTAGAGACTAAAATTAACTTTATTAAATTATAAATGTATAAATACATGCGTCGTAATTACAGGTGAATGTTAATTATGCTGGGTTGTGCTGGTGTAAATGTTGAACTATGGAAACTGATATATGAGAGTAGAAACGGCATAAGTCTAGATCCGGTCCTATTAGTCTTAATGTCCGCTTATTGCTGTGTCGGATGTCAATTTATATGAATTGTTTAGAAAGAACGTGGATTCGTAGGTTAGTAGCCCTCGTACCTAATTTGAATCGTGTTTCCAATTCGAGTTGATTGAACCGAATAATCACAAGCTATTACAATATCACAGGTCTCAAGATAACACAGATTTTAATATGACTGCTGGCTTGAATATAACTTATGATAAGAACAGGGAACATTAACTAAGTATGACCGGTCTAATCACTAGATTTGAACTAACTGCCCATGCCTTTATTCGGCCTGTATTTAAATTTTCTACTTAAGTCGCGTGAGCATTCTAAATAAGAGAAGGTCGTGATTCTAAACAAACTCGCACGAGATTTGTTGACAGAATCTCGGACATTATGAAAATATGATAAATTTTTAGTAATTTTCTTTTAATGTGAAAGTATATGGCTGGTAATTTTACAGAATTTAAACTTTTAGAACTTTTATAAAACTATGAATTCTGACATTTAAAGTTTATAAAGTACCTATGATTAGCTAAAGATCAGCTTATTAATTGGTGGCTCAAAAATTATTAAAATTATTAAAATAATTATACTTTTGCAGTATTTATATAAAGTGGGTTACTAACATAAATTAGTTTCATGGTCATTTACACCTTAAGATAATATAATAATATAAAGTACTGTAAAAATTTATTTTATCATTCTCATTTTCAAAAGAAAGTCAAGTTTTCATAAATTATTTCATTATAACATAAACCTTAGCAATAATGATCGACGAAATAAAACAAGAATTTTTTAAGATTAGATTGTACTGCATTTTTCTAAATAAAAATATGTATGATTTGAATTCACTCATTTAATTTATATATTTGAGTAATTTTCCTTTCCAGTTTACCGTCAAAATAATCGTCCTTTTTTCAAATTTCTAAAAAATGAGAATCATATTAATTGGCTTCTTATTATGGCATCTGCAAAATGAAAAGCTCTAAAATAAAAAAATTTAATTATAGTAAAATTTTATAGTATATTAAATATAATACATTAAAAATGATCAAATAAATATTAAAAGAAAATTAATTAAGAGTACGATACATTTATTAACAATAAGTATGCGAAACTGAATCTGGTATGAAACGCATTAAATTGGCTTTAATTAAGCTATACTACTCTGCTAAAATTTTCCATCGTAAATTGGAACCTTTTAAAGATTTCTTTGTAGAATAATATTTAATAAATTCAACAGATCTTTTTCTAAACTCAAACTGAATCTACATATTCGTGAACCATCTACTCATTGCTGTAAATCTTGGAACTTCACAAATTGTAACGATCCAGAAAAATACTAAAAAAGAATGTAATAAATAAGTAGTAAAGCTTTGGAATCAAAATTCTAAAAGATTATAGAAGATATACAAGTACCCTAGAACACTAACTGAGATATCGTTATAATAGTCTGATAAAAGTTGAAATGTTAAATAATGATGAAGTTTAATGATGTCTAGAAAATAGCAAATAACTCTTTCATTAATAATACTAAATAAGTATGGCAAATGACTATTTAATTTAAAAAATTTCTTCTATATACAATAATTTTAACTTTTTCAACTTAACTATACAAAATAATAGTATGGAATTACTTATCTTTCCGTGAAAATTGTATTATAGAAAAACTATTATTTGAAGCAAAAGTTTTATTACTCACTTCAATTCTGCAAATGTCACAAATTTGTAAGTTTATAAATAGTACCATTCAAATACAAAGAACAATTTATAAAATATGATGAATAAAGCTTGAATACTTATTTTCTCAAAACTTTTTGTTTTAATTATTAAAGAAATTCAATTTATGAGTAAAATTAAATCTATTGCAATAAGCATATAAATGAAATTCTATTATTTTAAAATTTAACATTGTTAATATTAAATAAATTATATATAAAATTAATAATCTCTAAAAATAATTAAGATTCATTTTTTACTACGACTTCTCAACGAGATTCGCTATATAATAAACACAGACATTTTAACGACAAATGTAAATTACTAATTGACTATAATGTTTTTATAATTATACATCCGTAAAAAAATACGATATATTATCATCGCTGTCACCGTAATCCTATAAGCAAGGACGAAAATTATGAAGACTTTGGTGGGATCGAGAGAAGCCAGTTCTGCAGTAGTCATAGAGATCAAAAGATAACAGAAAAAGAAACTGACAAGGTACACGGGAGTTGTAAGTAGACGAAAAAGTCAAGAGAGGAATCAACTAAAGCGAATAATTAAAATTTTCCAGAAATAAGGCTGATAACTTTTAATACTAACAAAGTATACGCATACATATAAATACGGCGTATCGTTTACACTATTACACGAAAATAACCGAAAGAGAAATACTATGATATTTAACAATTTAGATAGATAACGTATATTCTTTTCCTTTGTCGTTCACTTTTTTGCTATTCGTTGCTCTTCATAAATACAAGAAAATGAGTGGAATGCATGTCAATATGGGCTTAAAAATTTCTTCAAAAAGCAACTGCTGTACTTAATTAATTAAAAATTTTGGATACTACATTTTCGTAGGATAATATAACATTTTTATTTAATTTACTTACTGACATTACTTCGTCAGTAATTTTTAATCAGCGATATGTTTGTGTATGATCGGATAAATTTTTAATCACGTTTACCAATGTAAAGAGCAACTACCTACATAATCTTTCATATTTTAATTTATCCTGATATAAGATTTTTCTAACATATATAAATTAACTAATAATCTAAATGTATAAAAAAAATAATATGAAATTAAATGTAGAAATAATGAAATGGAATCCTTTACAGAACTTAATTCTCTTTTAACGTAGAAATATCGATATAAATGATGCAAGAAAATTTATGAACAAATATCAGCTTCTGAGGAAGGCAAGTAAAGGTAAATGAAGAAATATATTAATCAGAGATTTCGTGACAGGTCAAAGGAGTGGGTGGCTACAATTAGTATAATTGGCAGTTATGAATCAAAAGAGATAGGGACCATAGAGGAAGAGCGAGAGACAGAGAAATGAAGAAGTGAAGACGTCCAAGAAGGAAACGAGTAAAGTCCAGGACTAACTTTGTTGAGTGTAGAAAACAATCACTGAAGTTTGTTTTAACTAAATATGATAAAACATTGATATATAAATGAACATTTTGACAGATATGTAATACAAAAGGATATGAAAAAAATAAGTCAAGGTCTTGTCAATTTGAAATTTAAGTTAGGTCTTTATCGACCACGAATAAAATAAACATTACCAAAATCATCTGTTTATTAGTTTCATGAAACTGCAAAATATTTACTCTTTTGGAGGTCAAAAGAGTTTTTCAGGCATCTTTTGACTTAATAATATATCATCTTTATAATTTTCAACAGAATATTATACCCATACCTCAATTAAAGAAATTGTAAATTTTTTGTTCAGAGGAATATTTTTGATTTTAACATATATTACGCTACAAAATAATAAATTAATGTAGCTCTTAATTAATGTACTTAGATTTCTTGTGTAACTATCCACTAACGCTTGTCTTAAAGGCTTATAAAATCGATAGACCAAGAACACCGTCACAATTGCTTCTAATTAAGAAAATTAATTGATTTATGTGAAATACAAAATTTTATCCCCGCAATAAAATACTGTAATATAGCTATTAGAAAATACGAAAGAAAACATTATTAATATATTTGTTTGACTTGTAAAAAAATGAATTTCCATATATACTTCTGAATTTACTTTCTAGCATTTGAAGTATTTTTATGGCAATAAATTGAAAAGATGTAATACATATTAATGATTATATATTACTAACATTGTTATACAATTATTACATAATTATTATATAAATATTATTTATTAATAATAATACTAATTGTATTATATATAAATATTGTTTTAAAATTCATATACAATATAGTGTTTTTCTTAACAAAAAACAATTACTTTCTAATTCATTTAGTATTGCGATCCTTTAGATAATTATTTTTATACTGTATTTAATCAATATACAAAACTATATATAGATAAGTCAAAAGTATAAAAATTATGTAAGTGCATCAACAATTCTTATATTAGAAGTTTTATAGACAAAAAATTCGTATTATATTTCATTCGTGGATCTTTAATGTTTCAATCAACTAAAGTGTTTCATATGCCTGGCTTTTTTATACATTGAATAATTATTTTCTAACATTCAAAAGCTTAATACTGAAAATTAATTATTATTACAAATAATTAAAAATAATAAACCTTTTAAAATTTAAATTAAACTATATAGCTGGTTTATTAGACTATTAATAAGTTAATATATCAGTAATAAAATATTGTGGAATGGTTTAAAATATTTTTATGTAATTACTAATAAAAAAATTGGATTCATTTAAATAAATCTGATATTAGGTATATATGCTATATACAAAAAATTTTTCGTTGCTTGTCAACAAATAATTTCAATTAGAAATGTTTAAACAAATGGTATAACCCAATTTTGCTTGTATATACAGGTTCAGAAAAATTGTACATGTCTATTAAAATATACTTTCATATATATATAAATATATATGCGTATGAATATGAGTATATATTCATATAAGTATATATTCGTTAATAAAAAAATCTTTCACTAGTCTCAGAATACGTGTGCATAGGGAAATTCAAAATAAGTGTTCAGCCAGTGTTATGCACGTAACGTTATATGTAAAAGCTTTTGCAAATTTTTTAATTTTTAAATATGCTTTTACACTAATAGTACTTCTATAATATGTACTTTTAATGTAAATATTGTAATAAACTAATAAACAAGTAAAGTAATTAATATTATAAAATATTATGAGAAATATAAGTAACCAAAACAATTACAATTATTAATTTTATTACTTTTATTTGATGATTAGATTAGTATATGAAACATTTATTTTTTTACTTTTCAATGAAGCTAACTTTATAATATTATTTATATACTATTTAAGTTATTCCTTTCAAAGAAATTCTACTCAGCATATTTATACTGGAGTTTTGACCATTTTACATCAAACTGCAGTGCAAATCTCATCAATAGTTTAATTCGATTTTGAAGATCGTTAATGGTGCTATTCAGAAATCACTGTTAAATTAAATTAAATCCTACGTTGGCAAAACAATTAAATTCATTGGATACTATTTCAAAAATTGTCGAAATTCTAGATGAGAGCTGTTCTTTTGCATAAATGTCACAGTGATTCTGTCTCCATTTCCGCTGACTAAGATTAAAATTCGGTTTTCGCTAACTATTGGTCGGACGTATACATCTAGACCAAGTGAACTCTTGGTAATTAGCTTCCTAATTATTCCAAAAGGCTTTCTCGTCGTTAGCAGAATTCTGGGAATCTCATAAGCGAATTGTTTCAGTACCTGCATACTACACGGAATGGTATTTTCAGGCGTACCAGCATTCAGTTATAAAAGAAAATTCGTATAATGGGATCAAAGCGCACGAGAACTAGATATGCAAAGGGTAGGTATTCACGTTCACAAACATAGATGAATTCAGCCATGAAACTAGAACCTCTGAAAAGTTCTAAATCTGCAGATTCCTTCACAAGTGAAAAGACTTTTTATGAATAACAATAATCAAGCAAAAAGAATTTTAATTTATTACGTCTCTTGTATGTTATCTAATATTTCGATTATACATGTGTAATTAAAAGTCATTATATATTTTTATAAAGTACATATTAATCATTCATACGTATTCAAATATCAAATCATTATTTATATGTATTGAAACAATTTCAATAACAAAGATTAATTATTTTGAAAAGTATAGATTTTTAAAAAATTAGAAATCAACAAATGTTGATTTATGTCGGGGCTATAATGTTTATAATATAATTTTTAAATGCCAATAGTATTAACTTTAAGTAAGCGAATTATGAATATTTCAGCATTAATACATAAAATTATCTTACATTATCATCACTGTATATTTAAAATATTGTACAACTTTAATTCTGCTTGTTCGTTTTTGTAAAAAGCTTGTATCCTATTTACAAAATGGTAAATTTTATTTTTTACGTAAAATTTAAGCAAATGTGTACAATTACGTGACTCTGGCTAAAACTGAACTGGTTTCATTAATAAATTCATTTGAAATTCTATATTATGTAATTAAGGAATATTGCAGTGAGCACCAAACCAAATAAAGATAAGTAAATTTCATGAATATTTACAATTCAAAAGGAAAATTAATCTGAAATTATAGGAATGAAAATTTTTTTTTTAAATAAAATGGTTCGAGCCTATGTTAAACGATTGGAATTATAGAAATACAACTTACATATATAAACTTAGGGTAGAATATACATCGAATACATTTATATGTATTTTTATAAACTTGAATGATATTCAAATTGACGAAAAATCAAAGTTTAATTTTTCATGTTGAATTTAAATTATCAGATTAACAAAAAAAAAAAAGCATAGCTAGGTATAAGGAACCTTTTTTCGCAGGTGCATTACAATAAGTGACAAAAGAATAGAAATGAGAAAGGGAATCAAAGTCTACATTGCTCGTAGTCGTTTATGCGTATTTTGTTTTTTATTCTGGACACGCGCTTAAGCCGCGACCAAACCTCTACGTAAACGCACGCACGCGCGCAGAAAAACTGAGAGAAGAAAATTAGCGGTTCAGTTGAGCAGTGCCGATTAGTGAAAACTATTCAGTTACTAACTAACGCGACACGCCGATCTCTCAAAATTAATTAAGGCACTGAACTGTGCTTAACGCCATGCATTTGGAATACGCGTGTTCGAATGGTCAATAACATTTACAAAATGGCAGGCTACGAATGCTATTGATTATCTCTTTAATTATATATTCAATTAGTATCCTTTTAACTTCACTTTTGCTTCTTCTCATAGATGGACAATGGTGAGATGTGTAGTTTCTAATTAGCAAAGCCTTTAAGATGCACTTGGCGGGAATACGGAAACTGTTTACGGTAGCGTGAGCACGTAGCATAATTGAAGGAATTCCGTTACAAAATCAAGTTCCCTTTTTTTCTTTATTAATTTTCTTTTCTACTTTCATGGTGTCGATAACTCGAGTATCTATACGACACTCTTTACCTACATTGTTTCTTGTTTCGGATCCATGGAATTTATACAGCTGCGAAAAGCAGATATAAATATGTTTTCACCGCAGAATTATCCGTCTTCCTTCCACTATTTGATATAATACAAATTACTCACCAATTATAAATGCTACTAATTTAACGAACAGTTGTGATTTTCCGAAATCATTTATTACATTGAATACTTTATTATTAAGAAAAGCTATATTAAACAGAGCTCTAGTCTATTTAGTAAAAGCAATATTATTAATTAATTAGCCTGTCAATATTACTAGCTGGTTTTTCTCTGTTATTACTCATCTACTCTTACAACAGACAATGTTTAATTAATATTTTAAGTAATTCTTATATACTTTCAAATAGATATAAGAAAAAACCGTGATTGTTTATAGATCAAGATTCATGTTTCAAGATAATATCAATAAAAACTAGAATAAAAATAGTAGTTAAAAATATTTTAATAATTTACCCACGCAAGTTTGCGTATTTATCATTTCATTTATCTTTTTGTACTAAATATCGTATATTTAATCGAAATTTGTTACATTTAATGTTAATAAACTTAAAACATAATTTTAAAAATGCCGAAAGTTTGATTAGTATTTACAAATAAATTACAAAAGTAAAAATGTTTCCAGTGTAACAGAATTTAATTATCAAATGTACAAAATTCATGCGATATAGAAACAAGACATTAACAATAGAAATACATGTATTTATAAATACGCTGAGGTATGTTTATGTATATATATATCTATTTAATATCTATTCTATTGCTAATATATTTAATGATTAATTAATAAGTAATATACTTAAATAGAGTGTTCACGAGAAGTTGATCGAGAAACGAGATAGAGAGAGAGAGAGAGAGAGAGGGACAGAGAGTCAAAACTGTAATATGAAGAGGAGAAAGCGAGAGGTAACATAGTATCAGAGAACTTAGCTTTGGGTTTTCACATTATTATTAGCTGAGAGCGTAGTGATTTAATCGTATCAAGGGATTGTATCAGTAGTCAGTCGATGCTCAATAAGTACCATAACGAGAGAAAGAGAAAGGACAATTTGAATATTGACGTTGCATGTAGGAATTACTCGTACTGTTAGCAATAACTATTTGAGACTTAAAGTTTTAGTATCACTGTCGTTATTGTCATCGGCGCGCTGCCATACCTTCTCAACTTGCACTTCAGATATTAGATTTCACTCCATAAACTTTGTTTTCTATAACTTTCATCCACTTATGCATCTATCGATTACATGTTACACAGGAGAGTTTGTCTATGACGTAAATTTTTTCACGAATGAATTCTATATCGTTTTTGCTTACAATAACTACTTGCTAAAAGTTGTTAATTATGCATCCGATTAATCAAAAATACAATAATTATGCAAGAAGTTGAACATTAATCAAACATATATTCGCTAATAATTGAGTGTATTTTTTAGGTCTGTCCAATATTGGCGAATAATGATAATTTCATACTTAAGCCCCTAGAAGCAGTGGAAGTTTTGACCGATCGATTTTACGAGTCACTAGATATTGTTTATTAAAAGTCGAGTTACCTATGCATATTTCATCAGATTCCCCTCCCTCAGAGAAAATCCCTCAACGTTGGATTTCTTGCGATACTTTAATAGTAATTGCGCACGCATGATGAATTAGATATTCGACCGCTGCCGATTTTCGAAGCAACTCAAAGCCCCTTAGACAATTTATAGCACTTTCCGTAAATTATGCAATAGATTCTTCGCTCTCCTGTTCTTTTGCTATATCATAATCCCTCGACGGATCTATACGTGAGATCGGAGAACATTAAAACAAAGAAGAGCAAAAGTGAGGAATACGCTTATGCACAAGCAAGGTTTGCGTGAGGAACATAAGAAAAGTTGCATATTTTTATCAATAAGCCTTTCGATAAGCCGTTCAATAATTTTTCAATAAAATAAAATCACTTTACTTCGTCTATAATCTTCGTCCATTATATGCATCGTGAATAAGCAAATTAATTTACGACTTTCTTATATAACAGATCCTATTCGTAATAAATGTAATTATACGCATTTTGATATTATTTGATGTTGAAGTATTTAAATCTTTATATACTACTTGTAAACGTATAATAATTGCAGAGTTTTCTTTATGCAATGCAGAACAATCTACTTAGAAAATACAAACACG
>JAPYYT010003750.1:0-12187 GCA_030522565.1 Ceratosolen corneri | reverse complement strand
CCTTGCAGTAGCTAAAGCAGAATTAGTAACGTAAGTAAATCCCTGTTTGACAATTGCACCCTTGGCCTAGCTTGTTGCAGTACTGCAACTCCCTGTTTTACTTGAGTGTTCTCTTGTGTGTAATAGCATGGGATGTCTTTGATGACAAATACTACACATCCTTTTACTAAGACATTTACCTATATAACACCTACATAACACTTTCTTTGATATTAGTTTCTTTTTCTCATCCGGAGACAGCTCCTTAAAGTTCTTGCAATCATTTATTGAGTACTCTTCGTCACAGTAGTGACAAGTTAACCGTTGTTTTTTCCTGGAGTTTATAATTGGCGTGTTACTAGGTTTTGAGCTTCCAATTTAAGCTGAGGATTTTTTCTTCTTTACTTCCTTGAAGAATTGATCCAACTGTTCAAAGGTTGGGTACGTTTTCAACGGTCCCACCACTCTATCCCACTCTCTACTTAACTCTTGATTGAATAATTGAATGGCGTGATGCACTACACATAAATCTGCCAAATTCACTAAAAGATATCGCGGTATTCAATTCATGTCAGAATATTAAGATAATTTCAAGATTTGTAACACAAAATTGTGACAGCATTATAATTATACCACAACGTCTAAAGACAGCATTATAGTTCAATACGTTAAAATAAACACCATTTTACAGCATTAGCCACGCCAATTTGCCTCTATTTCATTCTACCCTGCTATCTCTCTTTGTCCACTATCCGCCTCTCTCTCTCTCTCCACCTAGGAGAGTGTTTTCTCGGGCTTAATTTACGAACACATGTACTTATAAAAACAACCAAGTACAATAATGAGAATAATACTGTAAGTTTAGAGGTGTCAGAAGTAACTGTTCCTCCGGTCCGTGCGTCTGTAATCGGTCCCTTTGTCGCGCTTCTTAAGAGGGGGAAATATTCAATTTAAATCATTCAGGTAGCAGTTATAGAGAGGAGCAGTAAAATACATAGTTAGCAAGTGTTTACAATAACGCTCAATCGAGCGATGATTTACAAAATTCGTAGAATCTAATATATATAAACAAATGAATACGTTCACTCATGGAAATGTTAAAGGAGAGATTTTCGATATCAAGCAGAATCTCGAACAAATTTACAGCTGAATATTTGTGTTCGTGCGGAATTTAAACAAATCAAATAAAGACAATATCATATTCAACATATATTAAATAGAAACAACATCATTATTTCCGTATATTTTCAATAAAGACAGTTTAAAGTATTAACTTTATTGTCTTCGTCTAAGCCTATTTCAAACCTACTATCTCTCTTACTTTCCACGGCCGGCCTCACCCTCCTCGCCTTCTTGGGAAGAGTCAGATAAGGGAACGATAGCATCATATTTTGCAATATATTATTATTAAATAAAGATAGTTTACAGTATTACATTCGACTTCTGCGTTTTCGTTTTTTTCTACCGTCCTATCTCTCCCCTTCGATGCTATCCCTTTCCACATCAATCTCGGGTAGAGTTCACACTCGAGCTAATTACCGAACACTATGAGAGAAAAGAAGAAGAATCAACCACAATTATGCACAGTAATTCATATTATTTCTTCTACCATTTATCAATGTGCTATACTACGTCTTTTAATATTTATTTAATTTTCATACTGTTCTCCCTAATATTTAATCCATTTATCAATACTGAATTGATATCATATTTAATTGAATATAATATAAGCATTAGAATTAATTAATCCTTTTACTGGAACACAACACTTGTACCTTGTTATACTTTTAAAAAGTAAACTTATTGCTAGTCAGACTAGAAAAGCCATTTGAATGCAAATCTTCTGAAAAAATAATCATCGATAATTTAAATACACTATTATTTTATCTTTAACGAACAACATATTTCGATACTGTTATTCTATTTGTCATGAAAAATACTACGCTTTATGACTTTATATGTAAATATCTCAAATGGACTTTAATATGTAAAAGTTGTATAGACAAAAATTGATTTTTCAGTTAATTGTAGTTAAATAAAAATATTGATTCTAGTAGTTGTAAAAAATATTTTATTAACAATATTAAATAAATATCTAATATAACAAAATCTATGTTCCATAAAAATAATTGTTATAAAATATCAATAATAACATGGAAGATAATTCAATGTGTAAAAATAATATAAAATAATTTAAATATAATACATAAGTAGTTGCATTCCAATTTATTTTGTAGATTGAATAGTTTTAAACCTTTATTATAATAAATCTGTTCGAGATTCCAGTGGTTTTTAACCGTCGGTACTATCTTTTTGTTTGTAAATTCTTTCAAAACATTCAATATGTTTATGATTGCCAGATGTGTCCAGAAAGCCTACGAGTATAATCAAAAAGTACATCGAATATTCACTTCTCTCATTTATTACCAGTTTTTACGACCGTATTCACGACTCTCTAACTTTTTATTCTTAAAGAATTCTAAGATGACCATCCCAAATCAAGATCAGTGTTCAGCATCATGACATTGAAGCTTCGACACGATGCTGGTACTAAGTCGTTGCAAGTTACATAACGAACACCTTGTTTCACGGTGATAAATTTACGACTGAGCGCCACGTGAACATAAGCCGAACAGTCGCATCTCCCTAACTGGGCCATCTCCTTGAGGCCGCATGCATTGCTAGCGTGAACTACCAACAAACCAAGAAAGTTAAAAGAGGAGAAAATCAGAATTAAGGCAAGTAGCGAGAAATATACATAAATTACTGGACAAAAGCTGTCACAGCGTTTAACACATAATTTAACGATACTTCATAGTCTGTTGCATATTCCCAGAAATACACATAAATTACTAGACAAAGGCTGCCACGATGTTTAACAGATTATTGAACAGCACGTGGTACTTCAGAGTGTATTGCATATGTCCAGTAAGTAATTAAACAAACAGTGAAACTGAGAGGCCTTGTTCATAACTTCAAAGGAAATAAAGGCCAGTCGACTGATCTACGAATAACACTAATTATTAAATTAGAATAATTATCTATTATATATATATTATATAATTATAGTGAACAATTAATAGAACAAATCCAAACTTAGCAGTACTCAATTTACGTCTAAATATTGTTGCGACCGCAAGGAACAAATCACATTATATTTTCCATCTTATTTCAATAAATACCGTTTTAGAATATTTTTTCGACTTCCGTGACTTAATTTTATTCTACTCTGCTATCTCTTCCCTTCCACTACCGGCCCGTCCTTCACACCACTCTATCAGTTCCTCTGTCAATTCAATCACGAGTCAGTTCCTGAACAAAATCACAATATATTACTATATATAGACCATATAAATCCAAAGAATAAATATAAATTATGAATAAATTACAAAATACAATAATAAAATAAATACAAAAACTATAAAAGGTTTAATAATGATATTATTAAACACTATGTGTAATAATATGAAATAATTAATTCTGTCTAAAATTAATAATTTCACTAAATAATGTTTTATAAATTATACATAAATTGTTTTTTAAAAATTAAGTATTATCAGAATTTTTGAAATATTATGTATCAGATAAAAAATAACAGTTCATATTAAATAATTTAATTGAAAATATTTTCAATATATTTCTATGCGCGTATAAAACATTATAAAAAATATTTTGTAATTTTTTCTTTATGAAATTTATTACTTTATTATGAATCCTCTCGTTTAAATGTATTTCCTATATAGATTTTTATTATTTTATTTTATTATTATTAAATTTAAATTATTCCTATATAGATTTCCTTATTAAAAATTGTCAATTTCCAAAGAACCAATGGGCTTAAAGTTCGGTTGCGCATGCCTAAAAAAATCACTCTACCCTTCTTAAATTTTAATGTTCGTATGAGATACATTGAATGATTTGGATTAAAAAAATGTTTAAAAAGCATGTCATATCTGAGATAATTTCAACACGTTTCATATATTTACATTTTTTAAATTTGAAATATTTATAGTGAATTACGTTAAATTTAATGGAAATTCTTTTAATAAATTCGAAGTATGGAACCTGTTCATCAATTTAAAGATTCTAATAAAAAGTAATTAATTGATTCTTAATATTTTTAACCTATTAATAAAATTGTACTTTTACAGTACTAATGTAATATTTTGAAATTTTCTCGAAAATATTTGAGTTTTATTTTTACACTCGTGCTTTACAATTTTTTTTAGTTATGATACTGATGATGATTCAGATTTTTCTTTGATGAAAAGGATAAAAATGGAACCAGAAGGTATTTTATCACAAGATGAAGATATAATGGCACAATTGCAACAAGAAAGTTCAGACTTGGAAGTTGAGCCAAGCTTTACATTAGAAAGTACAATAAATGGAGATGATTATAATGAAGGTATACTCATGCAGCATATGGACATTAGAGAACCTTTATCAACACTCAGAAATCTTTTAGAGCAGCGATTAGGCATTGAATTATCAGATTATTCCTTTTGGTTACAGGATATGCAAATGGTAAATCATTGATATTTGAAATTTTTTAAGAATTTTGTTATTTATTAAATTTTTTATAGTTGGAAAGTCATAAAAATCTAGTTGATCAATGTGTGCAAGGAGAAGGTTTAGTTCAAGTTAATATACAAATAAAACAACAACAGCAACGTATAAATATTATAGATGTTCTTAAACCCGCAGAAGATTATGTTGATATAGAAGAAAATTGTAAGTATTGTGTAAAAGTTGTAGAAATTACAAATTTTGTAATATTTTTATATAATTTTGTATTTGTGAAAGTACCAACACGTGCAGAAGAAAACAAAAATATTATTAGATGGATGGTTGATGCTCAATACAAAAAAGATCAGGTAATCATGAATATCATGAATAAATGTATCAAGATCAAATATTAAAACAGTGAGAAAATTTTATTAATTTTGAAAATTATAGGAACGTTTGAAAATCCCTACAGATCCAAAAGACTGGACGCAAACCCATGTGAAGCATTGGCTTCAGTGGGCAGTTAGACAGTTTAACCTTGTTTCACTTAAATTAATGGACTGGAATATAACAGGAAATCAACTTTGTAATTTAACACTTGAAGAATTTCAAAGAAAAGTACCTCTTGATCCTGGAGATATATTTTGGACACATTTAGAATTGTTAAGAAAATGTAAATTTGTTGGTAAGATACATTATTTTTTCTAAAAAATGAAGTGTTTACAGAAATGTATTATATGAGTAAATAATTATTTCTTTTAAAGCTGTAGTGCAAAAAGATTTTATACCTCAAACAAATGATTGTATTTCAAAAAAAACTATAAAATCAAAAAATCAAAAATCTGTTAAAGTTCGACCAATTGTTAATCAGCAGACACGTATAATTAATGTGCCCTTGACTAATCTTGATTCTACACCTTTGTCGCTAGCTACTTCCAGTAGAACAGTTAATAATGGACAAATACAGTTATGGCAGTTTTTATTAGAACTGTTAACTGATCGAGAACATAAAGGTGCTATTCAGTGGGTAGGAACAGAAGGTGAGTTTAAGCTCAATCAACCAGAAACCGTAGCTCAATTATGGGGTGCACGTAAAAATAAGCCTTCAATGAATTATGAAAAACTTAGTAGAGCTTTGCGGTATTACTATGATGGTGATATGATTTCTAAAGTTCAAGGTAAACGGTTTGTGTATAAATTTGTTTGTGATTTAAAACAATTACTTGGATATTCTGCTCAGGAATTAAGTAAATTAGTAGATGAAGATAAACAATATTTTTAAATAATTATTACTTGAAAAATTATAATTTTTAAAATATATTTATGTTGAAAGGTATCTTGTATATAGATTTTATAATTGTTTATTTATTTTTATATAAATCAAATTTAATAGGATTTTTTTAATCCCTTATCTACTTTTGATGTATATTATTTTGTGAAATTGTATACCAAAGAATAGTAAAATAGTTGTAAAGGTTTCGTTTATAAATTAAAAATTTTTTTATTGTATAAAATATATAAAAATTATATAAAATAATATAGATTTTAAGTTAAAAGTAATTTTATATTATAATTATATCTTAAAGTATATCTGGTTAACTTTGTAAATAATTATTCAGTAAGATGAGAATACAATTACAGATTATTTTTAACTAAATAATAAATTAAAGTTAATTCATTTCTTAAATTTTTTAATATAAAGAATTAATTAGTTTAAAAATTATATATTCTTTATACAATTTAGTAATTTGTATAAAAAAAAAGAAATTTGTATTATGTAAAATAATAAAATTTTGATAATTTTTTTCTAATACACTTTAGAATAATACTTTTAACATGCATTGAAAATTTAACATTTCTTTTAAAAAAGTAAATTATAAACTACTTATGTTTCAGTATTTATTATTTTACAATTTTCTATTAAAGAAAATATAAATAACGGATATTTAAATTATTAAATATATTCAATTGAATAATGAAGCAATTTATTTTAAATGAATTTTAAAGATGAAGATTACTAATACAATAATATACTGAATCACATATATAAAATATTTGAAAATTAACGATTTAATTTTTTGCATTTATTTAAATAAATAAAAATGCGTACAAAATTTAATAAGCTAATTTACATCTTATTACAAAAAATAACAATATAATCAATAAAAACATGTTAATATTATCATTTTAATATAGTTTATTATTCCTATACATACTAATTAACAGTTAATAAATATTTACTATTTCCTAAATTAAAAATATGATTGTAAAATAATTTAACTATGTATATCTTATTTTTTGTACTATTTTTAATATCCAAGTTATTTATAGAATTCTAAAGTATTTTAAAATTTTCAAAATATTTTACTATTGTTTAAATACAATTTATTTTGTTACTGTTGAAGTATTAGTGTTTCATAGATAAATTTCTATAGGTGGAACCACTGTATCTCATTGCGAAAAATTATATTCTCTACAAATATAATATTGTAATACCAGCAGATACAGCAACTAGGTCTGCATAATTCATCATTCAGTTTTTGGGCACTTTGCTAATGCATGTAAAAAGCAAGAAAAGTTAAAGCATTACAAAATCACTCGGTGTACTATGTAGTAGGCTACACATACTTTAACATGTCTTAGTTCTCTAATTTGGAGTTCCTAATTTTTGTTTTTGTAAATACGAATAAAAAAATTAACTAATTTATTTACAATGCATAATATACTATATTTTATAAATTTGGATAGCAAGATATCAAAATCATATTGAATATAATTTTTTTTTAATTTAAATGAGTGTAACTAAATTTATCTATAATCTTTTTAAGATAAACAATAAATAATGAAACTAATTAAAGTTATTGGTTTGATAAAATATAGGTAAAAATCTTTTTTGAAATTTATTAAATATTTTTGATGCAGTTTATGTAACAGAGAAAACGATAAAAAACATTAACAGGATTATATACTTGTATAGATTTTTTTTTTTTAATAAATAAGTACAAAAATATTTATGATTAAATTCATCTTATATGTTCAACTAAGTAAATTTTTGTTCCTGATAGTAGCTGTTCAGGAATTAACCCAAGTGTGAACTCTTCCCAAGATGGTTGGGATAGAGGCAGATAGTGGAAGGAGAGAGATAGCAGGGTAGAAAGAAATACAGTCGAAGAAGCCTGCAATACTGTAAAACTGTTTATATTGGAAATATAATGTTATTGTCTTGAACGATGCGCTTCCACATAATGGCAATATTCAGGTGTAAATTGAATATCACGGAGCTTGAAATTATTCTGTTTACTATGTTATATATGTCTGGTTCCGCACAACCATAATATTCTGGCAAAAATTGAATATCGTGGAACTTGGAATAATTGCATTAGTTATATGAATTTACAGGCTGTTACGTATGAACCGTTGTACCTCCTCACTGAATTCGGTGCAGAAGATGGTACCAAGTAAATGCAACGATCAATTGATGAATTGTTTAAATTGAATTATTTTATAATTTAGATAGAATTAGTTTCGATGCTATAACCGCTTCATTTAATTCTATCCTAGGAATAGTAGAATGCTCAATTAGTATTACCTTTGTTTTAGAACAAATAATGGAAGTTATCGTTGTATAAGCATTATGGACTGTTATGTAAATTACTGCTGCCATGAAGCATCTGAAAATCCATGTAATTCAACTGTAGAGTTACTCCAAGTATTGACCCAGTGTGGAATTGAAATTGTTGACAATTGATTGAGGTTTGTTCTAATTTTCAGCCACTTGGATTCAATCTTGTTGGGTAAACGATCATCTCAATCAAGTTTAAGGTTCCATAGTTTTCTTCTTGCAGAAGTATTTTTTCTTTAATTATCAAAGGAGATAAAAAGCCTAGCAGGTCAAATATCCTGGCAATGTTAGATAAAATGTTTCTTTTTGAGAGGTGTTGATGTTTTCGATCCAATACTCTAGATGTGAAAACAAAGTTGTCTTCAACTGATCTCTAGCTGAGACCTAAAATTTGTGTTAAACAATCATCAAAATTAATATTAAATTCCTCACCCCCATTATTTAAATTTAGAGCCTTTTTTAAGTTCTGATGTGTCGAATGACACTTGGCTAATGGAAAGCCGCCCGCCATGCAAATATCACGTAATTGTAGGGCTATGACTGTAAGTTGTTGAGGGGTGTCGGCCCTTCCAAAGATGTCATCAACATATCTGCCTGATATTATAGGTTGCACTGATAAAGGATATTTTTCATCCTCATCTTCTATGAATTGCAATAGTGTTCTTACCGCCAAAAAGGGTGCGGCCGTCACAGTTGTTAGGTGAAATGATACCACGTTTTCATGCTCGTCGATTCAAAAAATTTGTTGTAAATTCCAATCTTCCTTATGCACCTTTATTTATCGATATATCTTAGTTACGTTAGTTGAAAAGAGATGTCGATATAATATGATCTATAATAATATTAACGGAGAGAACTCCAATGTCAAACGGAATCAAGAACAGTAGCTTAATATTAATTAAATTACGTACATGTTTAGGTTACTACTCTCGATTAGCTAATTCAGAGTTTATTTTAGATAACGTGATACGCTATGATTATGATGTACTTGCGAATACTGGAACAATGGTAATTCATTAAAAAAATAAAGTATACTAAAAAACGTCCGTAAATGTGACAAATACATTAAAATGTAAATTGAGTAATGATACAGTTAAAAGATTAAAAATAGAATCGATCGCTTAAAAGTCGTTCTTCATTCTCTCGTATGCAATATAGACTACACACATATGTCATTCATTTAAAATTACATTAGCAGCTAGTTCATGGCAAGAGCTTGGTAGACTAGTCTAAATGCTAGTTTGAGCAGTGTAACCACCGCACTAATAACATCATCGTATTATCTTTATAGCTATTTATACGAAACTATATATATAAATATAGAGAATAGCATATTTACAAAAAAAAGCATTCTAAACTAAATACTTGTTTAATTTGAGCATTAATTTTACTACATAAATACCTAATGAAACTCTGCTTTATACCAAAGCAAGCTATCAGAATCTAAAGATTGTTATCATAAATTAGAATTATGTAATAAAGACCTAATTACATAAAGTACCGATTATCATTTAACCTTAATTTCTCTCTCTCTCTCTCTCTCTCTCTCTCTCTCTTTCTCTCTAGAGTATATCATTCTCAAATATATTCTTGAACGTGCAAATGCTTTTTATGAACATGTTAGCCAACATGTATGGCATTTATTATATAAATCAAGTATGAGTTGTAACATAATTAGAATCAGCATTTCTGGTACAACTGGTAAAATTACTACCTCCAGAGACACCAAACGATTTCAAAATGACATTAAACGTAACGAGATCCGGTTAGTACCATAGTCTTACTAACACGAGTAGTGCGTACCATGCAAGTGGCTTCTTGCACAAGTCACTGTTAAACACCCTGGAAACAACCACTACCACCCGACGAGATCAATTTGCAAACTTGCGGTATTACTCGTTCCAATATTAAAAAAATAATCAGCAATACGTGGCTGATGATAGGCGGAATGTTCGAAATTCCGATAGAATCTGGATCGTCTCTTTATAATACCGCATTTTTGTTCGAATATTATATTTATATATTATTTTATTATAATTTTATTTTTAATAAATTATTATCTTATGAATATTATTTGTGAATATTATGTTCGAATATTTTATAATGTAATTGCTATATGTATATAATTATAATCTGTAACATCATGTACATCTTTTCTTCGCTAATAACTTTGTAACAGTACTGACATTTCCCGAAATTGCGTCTCAAAGGGACCACGACGACCAATACGTGTTCAATTCAAGCCGAATAATTTAACGGTCAAAACATTCTAATGAATCTGTAAGCGGGTGCCGATTGTCATGATATTCTCGTACGTACAAATTTAATTTTGTAAGTGTAAAACAGCGCAGCGCGCCACCTCGAACCGTATCCACTACTTCATCGCCTCCACTTCGCCCCTATCCCCTTGATAAGGAGTCGACACTCATTGTCTAGAGTCCCACTAACAACAGAAAATTAGTTAACACAAATCAACATGATTTCCCACTCTTAAAAGAAAAAGCAAGACGACTACCTGCTTGGCGAAAAACGAAGTGGCGGTAATAAAATCAGACCATAAGCGCCTTGCATCTCAGAATACTTTTAGACTTCTCAGCCTCTTGAAAAAGTCTAGTTCGGAGTCGCGGTCTTACAAGGAATCTCCTCTTCCACTATCTATTTCTTCCCCCCACACCATCTTGGGAAGAGTACACGCTCGGGTTAGCTTCCAAAAATTTGGTCCTTCTAATTTAACATTAGTATTTCAAATAACCTAATCACGTCTTACGCAAACCTGCACAAGAGGAGAAACAAACACAAAATTCAACCATTCCAGCTTTGAAGCAAATAAGATTTATAACACAATTCAATAAAATTATAATTTATACTGTTATTTATGGTTTTTCTAATTACCATTTATTTTTATTATTAAATTAATTTTTTTAAAACAAAAATTAATACCTTACAGCAATTGCCAAATCAAATAAAAAAATGAGAAAAAAAAAATATTAAATGCTACAATAGTATGGTTCAGAGTATAAAATGAAATAATAAAAATAATTATCCAGAAAAAGCATTGATTACCTTATTTATTATAAGAATATTATCGTTGATTTTATAAATAAATCAAATTGATTGAACAAATCTTATTAAATTACAATTACTCAAACTTATATTAAAACAAAATTTAAAAAATCGATTATTCATTCTTCACCAAAAAAATTTTTATTTTTTAATTTTAGAAAATTGAAAGTTATATTTAACCAAAATTATTCTTTCAATATATAAATTGATTGTCAGAATATAGAAATTGTATAACTTCAAGCATACCGAATATCTTTACCAAGTTTGTAACATCCAATGTTTGGGATTATTACCAGTGTTTTTGTTTTTCTCTTCAATGTGAGTGAGGAAATACGAATAGTGGAAAGAGAGGATAGAAGTCGGTTCCCAGAAACGAGTCTTCGAACTATGTTTAAATCTAATCCAGCAATTATTTTATTTTATTTACAGATATTTAATATAATAGGTATGAGATTGTAATGATTGAGAACAAAAGTTTAATAATCTGAAATTTTAGATTTGGAACCAATAGGAATTATTGATATTTATTGAATACGGTAAATAAGGAATAGGGTGGAAAATTATTATAAATATATTAGTGAGTAGTTGAGTTACCTCTGACAATAGCAATTAATTAATGATTCGTATACTTAGTGTGGGTGGCTGCAGTCAATATGTAAAATTATAAATATTTGTGTTCGCGATCCGGCTCGGGTAAGAAGAAAGGGGAGCGGATCCGCGTGTGTGTGTGTTTCCTCCTCACGAATGTGTGAAGGAAAAACAAATAGTGGAATAGTCGAGATAGCAGGATAAAAAGAGTCGTAGACAAAATAGGCGGATAACACTGGATTTTATTGAACAAAAAATAGCTTGAAGAAGTCGCACTTGGTTACACAATAAATTACACTATTGTCGTTACAAGAATCGGTTGAATGACGCACTTACGCAATACGCGAAGGCACGGAAGGGTTTATAAATTGAATCTACGTTCTTTCTTTCCGCTTTTACGATCGATTTCCCGCACTGCCGCACTGG
>JAPYYT010003749.1:0-17683 GCA_030522565.1 Ceratosolen corneri | reverse complement strand
GTTCGTTAAATCCCCCACCATGCGCTATCGCCGGCCTATCTAGTCCTCCTGCTATAAAATAGGACGGAAAGCTCGCGACAGCGAGAGAAGTACTCCGAAGAAGGTCTCGTGCGCAGCAGTGGTCATACATCCGAGCGGCCCCATCGCCATGTCTCAACATACATTTAAAGAAGCTTCGTCCACACAGTGAGCGGGCTACTTGCCCGCGGTTGCATCCTTCCCATCCTGGATAGAGCTCCCAGGGTGGAGGGCAGAAGCGAACCCAGTATTAAGAGGCAAGTAGCAGCGCGGTTTAAAATCATCGCGGAATACATGTACGATTGAGCCCAGCATCGTTAACTGCAACCCGCGTTACTATCAACTTTATTCTCTTGCAACAGCTCATTATAGCGCAATACGTGTATTTCAGCGCCTAATGATTAATAACCCCCCCGCGTTGTATGACCACTCGCTAATCCGATTAAGCGCCGGTAACTAGACACCGCTGCCCATTTATATCGGATATTTAAGACAGTGCGGCTTTTCACCTTTATACCGTTTCTTGCTTTATTATTTATATACACCACTGCGTGCATTTTCAATCGTTTTTATAAATACAATAAATCTTTGTTTGTTTTTTACGTTATCCGGATTACAACGTTATCCGGATTACATTAATTTTCTTTCTTATTTTTCTCCCTGCTATCTCACCCCTTCCACTATCTGAAATTTCACACTCGGGGTTACGCCCGAACAGTGCCCTTAACGTTGCTACTATTTTCTTATTTGTAAAATTTATCGATTGACTAATTATCTAATAATTATCTATTAAAATCAGAATCTGCATCAATATAGCTATATTTTATTTTACAATTATTTTTCAGAATTAAAAAAAAATTACTTTAAAAAAAGAAAACAATAATGAAAAATAAAACAATGATAAATTTTTTTAATTAATCATCTTTGTACTTATAAATATAAATTTGTATGTATTTAATAACAAAAACTATGTTATAAAGGTATTTTTATAATATCAAACATTGTATTCTTTTGAGAGAATCAGTGGCATCCAGCACTGGCGCACATTCGGCAATAATTTTGGATCATAGGAGGTAGAGCTCCTGTCAAATCACATCTTAAGGTGTGTTTTATGTGCTCGACAGTGAGGGATTCGTGTCGAGCAATTGACGAGCTAACTACCCAATAACTACCTGAATGGGTCACTTCTTCAAGACCTTTTACATACACAGAAGTTGACTACTCAGGCCGCTTCACCTTTAACTCTGGAAGGGACGATGTATCGAAAAACGAAGTGTCTGGATATGCATATTTGTGTGTTCCACGACTTCTGCCATCTATCTAAAAGTAGTTACTGACTATTTATCTGCCGGATTTATTTTAATAGAAGGTTCACTTCACGCCGAGGCATTCCTTAAACATTACACTTTGGTACCATCTTCATACGAGCAAAAGCAACCTTGAAAAAATTGTTTCACCAAAGTTCTAAGGAATACGAATACCTCCAGGAGATGTTATTACAGCATGGAACAAAATGGCAATTCGATCTTTCAGCAACACCTCATATGGGAGGAAACTGGGAATCAGGAGTGAAATCAGTACTGTGATATTTAAAACGCATAATTAAAGACACATTACTCACGATTGAAGAATTTACGACTCTTATATTACAAATTGAGGCAATTCTAAATTCACGCCTTATTGAGCCACTTATCAATGACTCAAATGACATCTCGGCACGTATCTTTGCTCATTTTCTAATTAAAAATCCAATGGCCTCCATACTAGAGCCTTCTTTAATGAATTTATCTACGACAAGGCTTTCTCGCTGGCAATTTATACACCATCAGTGATTTCCAAATGGCATCATAAATGCAAAGTCATCAAGATTGGTCATTAGTTCTTATTACCGACGAGCACTTCCTACCATGTAAGAGCCTCTTGCACGAGTAATCGCTCTTCACCTTGGGAAAGATGGACTTACTATTTTTAACATTAAAACTGCCACTAATTTTGATTAGGCCAATTTTCAAACTAGCAATACTTCCCATCGCAATACATTTAGAAGAGCATCACCAACACATTGTTGATGGCGGGCGGAATGTTCGAAATTTCGTGGCAAACTCGATTGTCACTCTGTGATATTTCATGGTTTGGGAAATTCATTGGAAATTTCATCCTTTTATGATTGCTAGATATATCCGAGAGCATTCGCCATCATCAATAATCCATGAGTGTCCTCTTACGCTCTCGGTTTGACCCGTGTTTACAACTTTTGCCTACGACTAGAATTGGAGTGTCCCATTTTTTCTCGCGTGTTTTATTCTAAAATAAAGTAAAATCAACATAGCCATAATAATTCTAGTAATACCAAGGGAGTGGAGTAACCTCTGGTTTACTCGCACCGTCACACAGAAAAAACAAGCAAAATTTATACTTCCTTTGTTACGCAGCAGTTTGACTAACAGTACACCAATAAAACAATCGTCCATTGTCTTACAATTCCCTGACCAGGATCTACCTCTAATTATTGCAGTGTACCAATCACAGTACATTAATAAACTGTGAGCCGATTTTCGTATTTTTACACTCCCGAGGAACCTAGACCTTGGACGCACCCTCGCAAAGAAGTAGTGTGATTTTAATAAAATGCACGAGCTGTTGTAGCCAGAATTCTTTAGCAGTATAACATTAAACTCTTAAAACTCTGAATTCCCGAAATATAGAACATTTGAACTTTTGTACTCTTTGAATATCATAAATAAAAGACACGATAATTGTCTAATTAATTAGAGTTTCTCAAAGCACTAAACATTCACCTAGAATCGTTGTATAGCTAAACTGTAAGTATAAATATACACCGCCATCATGCACGGACCATCACTTCTGAATTACAAGTAGTCAATCTGCAAGCTTTGAAGTACAGCAAATATTTTGTCATTACAAAGTCGATTTAACGACCTGCAAATTAAAGTATCTTGATTTTCAAAATTCAAACCCATACTTCAAAGCAATGCGCTGATCAATTTATGATCGACTATCAAGATTGCATGGAAACACTCCTTTACAAAAGATATTGTTGCATTTTCTATCAACCATATTTTTATTCATTATTATCAACAATGCAATATACTGACATATTTTCTATCAAGATTTTCAACAAAAATAATTTATAGTTATATATTACATATCTGTCGAATTATCCTCGTTGGCTCAGCACTACGTTTTCTGATGGCCTACTGATTGGGATTTCACCTGCTTGACTGTATGCACTACCTGATGTTAAAGAGTGCGAATATAATAGGTTTGATGTTCGAGGTAGGATTGATTAAATCGTTAAACGTGTGTGTACGTACTGTTTCTAATTATTTAATAATATATGTTATATTGTTCTATACTATGGTTGATATAATTATTATGCGTGGCTGTGTATGATATTGTAGGACTGATTAAATCGTTAAACATGTGTGTGTGTGCTGGTTACTATTATTTAATATTATATTATCTAATATTTTTTACAGTTGTTGGTATATGTATTGTGCATGGTTGTGTTTGTGAGTGAGTAATAGTATAGAAGTCGCGGATGACTCACCAGTGTTAATTAATAATGACCGTAACGCGTGAACGGAGATTCAATGGTATTCGAAAATTTGTTGTGCGGTTTAGCTCCTTTTAAACTGAGAATAACAAACCTCTATTGCGTTGCGAGGTTCAATTGTAAGTCAATCCTATGTTCTTTTTCTCTCTTACGTACTGAGCAAGTAGTCCCAAGAAGGTCCACGACCCTACTCTAGCGGACTACAGCAGTTCGTTGATTAGGCGCGGATGCGCGGAAGAGGGAGCTTTCCTCTTTGAATATTGCTAACAAGGACTTAGCAGTTACCTTTACCTACATTGTTGTTGAATGATACCTTAATTCAGGTTTCGGGAGTGTGATTACTTCGAAACCATTTACGGTGGCGCTTAAACCAATCTTCGATGCTGTTTGGGATTATTATCAGTATTTAATTTTTCTCCTTAGTATGAGTGAGGAGAGGCAAATAGTGGAAGGAGGGCATAGAAGTAGGTTCCCAGAAAAGAGTTTTCTAATTAAATGTTTGTTTATTTATTAGAGTTATATAATATATAGATATGAGACTGTAATGATTAAAAACAAAGGTATTATAAATTGAGAATTAAGATTTAGAATTAACAAGATTTATAGATATTTATTTAATGAAGCAAACAAGGAATATGTATAGGATGTTATTATTAAGAGTGTAGTCATGAGTAGTTAAGTTACCTCTGACAAAGTAGCAATTAATTAAGGATTAGTATAGGCTTAGTGTGAGTGGCTGCAGCGAATAAGTTTTGCTTTTAATTAAGCAAAATTATAAATAAATATATATCTTCGATCTTCCTGCATCTTAGTAAGTGAGATTGTTAATAAATCTATAATAATTCTATATATATTAGTTATTAAACTGTCCACTGCTTGATGAGAGGAGATTCTTTGTGAGATATGTAAGTTTTGTGATTGCGCGCTTCTTAAATGAGTGGCATTGAAAATAAATATTTTTAAACTCATATAGAATATATTATTATATTATCCGATGCTCAATGTCTGTCAATGCAATACGATTAATGTTCTCTTGTACTTAATGTAAGAGAATTATCGTGTAAACTGCAGCCTTGCCTCGTTTAATATTATGTACTTATAAAACAACTAAGTACAATAATGAGATTAATAATGTAAGATTTGAGGTGTCAGAAGTAACCGTCGTATTGTCCGTGCGTCCGTATGTATGTAGTCGGTCACTTCTTCGTTTTCCTTAAGAATGGGTAAAGTCAGTTAGAAATTTTTCAGTGTTATATTAATTTTGATTGGTGGATTTAAATACAGAATGTTTAAATTTTCAAGGTAGGAATCAGAAGGAAAGGGACGTAGAGTACATAGTTAGCAAATGTTTACAATTACATTCAATTGAATTACTACTTACAAGTTTTGTAGATTATAATATATACATACTGAAAAATGAACATTTTCAATCATGGAAATTTTAAAGGAGAGAGCTCTGATGTCAAACGGAATCTTGAACAGATTCTGACAGAATACTCAAGTGAAGACTAAACTTTATGCGAAGACAACCAAAATCACACTGCTTCGATGGCATTGCTCACTTTGCTCTCACAGTTCGCATCGCGACTTTTCGCCGTTTCGTCGAAACTAATTCACTTGATTTTTCCTATTGGTTCCGCGATCAACAATTTGTTACACTAATTGTTATTGGTGCACTAAGTTCTTTGTCCCTTTTGTTTTATGTACCGATAGGCGGGCCTTTTTCCTGTCCGGGGTCACACTATGGCCGAGTCTGACGCCAGAGCTGAGCGGGGGAAGCTCGATGAATCTCTTAGTCTTGTCTAGCTCGTACCATATGTGTTTGACCCTTGACACAGGTAGTCTCCGCATTATGAATAATATCTTTCAATCTTTTTTTCAAACTATAATCACATATAATATGTACAAACGTACAACACTTCACTTTAATAATGTTCTGGATCTTTCTAGCAATAAACTTCTAGTCTTGGAATCTACACGTTCTTTTGTTCTCTGCTTTTGTACCGCACTTTTATATTAGTAAACAACGATGATCAAATTACACGGCGACGGCGCGACGGTTGATTTATTATACAGATTTCTGAAAGATATCTATATTTTCAATAAAGGCAAATTACAATTATAGTCAAAGGCTCAGTTTTTTTATCGGCCCTGATGCCGCTCCCCTTTCATTATTTACCACTCCCGCCTGCTATCTTGTGGAGAGTTCACACTCGGATTAATTCCCGAACATATTATAATGAATAAATTTTAAACTGTATATGTTCGGGATTTTTATAGAATCCCGAGTCGTAATACCATTTTTATTTTGTATGTTATTTCTGCTACAATATCTGTTTATTATATTATGTATATTATTTGTGATTATTATGTTTAAATATCTCGTACTTCACGATTGCCATGTTTTTTACGCCAATGTAATTTTATCAATGTACATTATTGAATTTGTACCGACACGACCCCCCGTTGGTGGCCACCGGGATCATCGTATGTCTTTCGTGTGCGCAATTGTATTTCGCGACCACAGCTTCGACAGCCGAGTGCAGCAAGCAGATCAGCTGCAGCGCGTAACGTCTTGGCGCATGGGGCATGCACATTCGCAGCGCAGCCCCTTCCCCACCGTATTGGCCTTGCCTCCTACCCCTATCTCAAGGAAGTAAAATTCTATGCACATCAATCTCAGTAGAGTAGGAAAATTAGTTGACTCCCCACCAACCCAATAATTTGGACGGCCTCGGCGGCCTTGCTTGCCCTGTGAATATAAAATAAGGCCGCAATCACCCTGTAGGCAGAATTCTCTCAGGTCTCCAGTGCAATAAAATGGTCTTACAACACGAGTTTTCTCACCCCGCGCAGAAGCCGGCTTGTATACACAAGAAGCTCCGACTCTGTGCTCGCTGCGTTATAACGCCCGTGACTGATTCAATCCCTACCCTGGACGGAGCTCCCAGGAAGGTGCACACCTGGACGGTCGCGTCAAGAGACGAGTAGCAACCCGTGCGTCTCCTCTCGCCTTACTCCTTTCGGATTGTACACCATTGAAGTCACGAAGATACGTACTCTCATTTCGGCACTGTGTTACCGATCGAGACCTTCCCGGCCTTGTAAAGCCGACCCCGTTGTAAGACCACACCGCGAAAGAAGGAACGTAGATTCAATTTATACACCTCTCCGCGCCTTCGCGTATTGCGTAAGTGCGGCATTCAACCGATTCTTGTAACGACAATAGTGTAATTTATTGTGTAACCAAGTGCGACTTCTTCAAGCTATTTTTTGTTCAATAAATTCAAATGTTAACCGCCTATTTTGTCTACGACTCTTTTTACACTGCTATCTCGACCATTCCACTATCTGTTTCTCCTTCACACACTCGTGAGGAGAAAACACACACGCACGCGGATCCGCTCCCCTTTCTTCTTACCCGAGCCGGATCCCGAACAGTATAAAAATAATAAATTTAGCAGTTATAATATACGTGAGAAAAAAAGTTTGAATATATTATTAAAAATTTAATATTATTTACTTTTTTAAAAAAATAAAATTTTTGAACAATACAAAATAAGGATCCAATTTTATTTTAATTGAAAATTCTTATATTTTTAATGTAGTTTTTAAATAGAAAGAGAATTAAAAATTTCACATCAAGTTTTCACTTTCTATATTGTATAAGATTATAAATTAAATAATAAAATAATTCGTGGCAAGCATCTCGAAAAGCCTTGATTTTTTAATTTATTGAATAAATTAAAACTAATTTAAAATAGACTTTTAGATTTTGTCTTTGAAATAATATAAATAAATACAAAATTTTATACGTTGTGATAACTATGGAATTGTTAAATATATTGAGTAATTACATTAGTAATTTCTTTGTAATAAACAAAAATATTATTTTATATTTTTATAGAAATGTTATATATTTAAATAAGATATAAATATTATACGAATATTAAATAATATAAGCTTATCACGATATAATGAAAGTTCTGGATATACATTTGTTCGGGATTCCGACAGAATCTCGATTCGTCACCATATAATACCATTTTGCTTTTGTATATTAGTTCTGCTACAATATCCATTTATTATATTATGAATATTATTTGTGACTATTATGTTTGAATATCTCATATTTTGTGATTGCCATATTTCAAGCCAACGTAACTCCTGCAATGTACATTTATTGGGGCCAAGAGAACCAACTGGGGCCTTGCCGGCAAATTACAAAGAGGGCACGACATTCTTTTCAGTGCACTAACGCCAGGTCAACGAACTGCTGCTGTCCGCCAATAAAAGGCTACGTCAAGGAAATTATTGGGGTCACTCGCACAGTAAGGAAGGAAGAGAGAGAGAGAGAGAGAGAGAGAGAGAGAGAGAGAGAGAGAGAGAGAGAGTAAACTTCAACTTACAATTAAACCTTACACCAGAATAGATGTTCGTCATATCCAACTCAGTTTTAAAGGGGCTTAGCCATACGGCGGACTTCCACTTACAATTGATTCTCCATTAGGGCCGTTATCGATTACCATTCGTGAATCCTCTACGACTACTACAATATTACATACACACCACCAACGCACAATAATTATACCATCGAATTTGCACATTTCAATGGAAAATAGATTATTAAAGAATTAGATAGGATACACACGCATATGATTGATAATTTAATTAATCCTGCTCATCAGTCCCTATTCGAGAATCCATCAGTTTGTCGACCGCCGCTACTACTTCTTTGTTCGTAAATTCTTTTTATAAACATTCAATATGTTTATGATTGCCAGATATGTTCCAAGAGCCTACGAATATTTTCAAAAAGTACATAGAATTTATGACAACTTACGATCATGTTGACTCGGACTGGGCCTCGAAAGATTTAGACAACAGTCAATATGACTATTAAATGTCTTGCAATACGAGTTTAGTAAAAATAACATATAAGACCTCCTAGGTATAACAGCATAATTGCTATACTTCGTGGTAAGCTGTTAACGAACCGACAAGAATTGGAATTGATGAAAAACAGAGCCAAACCTTATGTCGTCGGAGTGACCCCGCGAACCGCGACCCGCCGCCCGACGTCCACAAAGCTACCACTAGTTCACCTCTGGCACTTCGCCCTTCCCCTGTAAAAGGACGTTGACATTTTTGACTGCAGCTCCAATGACAACAGAAAATTAATTTCAAACAATAAGCAAAATCTATCCACTGTTACCATAATCTAAAGAGACCACCCGTACCCAAGAGCGGGGTGAGACTTCAAAACTAGACAGCAGCCACGCTGCGCTTCAGAATTCTCGCAAAGATCAGGCTCTCAAAGATCAATCTCAATTTAGTCTTACAGGGAAGCGATTCTCAGACTTCAGTATTCGTCATCATAAAGTTGAAACTTCATCCGACACTGGTACAAGATCGCTGCACGTTATTACATAACGAACGCTTGGTTGAAGTTCAATTAAATTGAATTGAATTTTTCATTTTTCATTTTTCTTTCATTCAATTTTTCATTCAATTGAATTCAATTCAATTTCCCGCGAGGTTCAATCACCTGAGAACACCACAAGGAAGTCCGTAGGCTCTTTCCCTGGGTCAATTGGTAAGATGCATTCGTGACGAGCGAGGACCAGCAAACCTAAGAAAGGCAAGAGCCTAGAACCAACAGTCCGAAGGCAAGTAGCGAAACGTATAATAATTTTATTGGATAAAAGAGCTGCCACTGGGTTTAACACAATTGAATGGCAAGTGACACATCAGAGCCTGTTATATTTTGCCAATAAAGAATTTGTAAGACTAACAGGCCTTTGAAAACGTCCGTTACTTCGGTGAGCGGAAATAAAGGCCAATAAAATCATTAGTGATTCTATGATAAATAATTATACAAGAATATTAAATGCAGAAACAGATTAAGAATTAAGAGCAAGACGTTATTTTTACATACGACAAAATGGAATAAATTTTTTTTAAAGGTATATAATTAGTTTTAAGTATATTGAGAATTTGTAACAATGATATTTAATTATATATCAAAGTCAACATTATGTATTTTAAAGAAAATAAAAAATTCATATATAAAATATAATTCAGATTATTTATTAAAAGCTTTAAAACTTATATTGATTATTGTTTTAATATTTTTATTTGATATAAAAATATGACATATTAACAAAAAATATAGGATTTCATTGAAGTGTGAATACGATTGTCACTAAAAAACTGATTTTGTTCTTACAAACAAGTAGATATAGGTTTATCCCGTTCTTAATTAATCAGCAAATTAAAAAATTTAATATTTCAGATATAAAACGTTTCATTTGAATGTTTCATTTCACATTGAAGTGGAAGATTATTTTGAATCTATACTTTGAAGTTTTCTCTTACCTTTTAAGCTCTAAAATAATTTACTAGAGCTAACGAGAAAAGAAACAGAAAACAAACTGACAGACTATTTCCTATTCACTATTCGCTATGATTTAAACTTTTTATCTCATATTTTTATCAGTTTTTAAAAGATATCCACTGCGATTGCATTCTGGCAGATATGTCATAAAATATAACAATAAAAAAACTGTCCCTCTTTTATCTCTAAACATCTTTTTTTCTTTAATATTTTACTTGAAATATGCTTTTACTTTAATATAAAAATGCGCCTAGATTATAAACATAAAAATAAGCAAAAATTTATAAAAAAATTTATTTTTAATTCTTTTACTTTTTTATAAAAATCTATAATTTCAACTAAAAAATATAACTCTGTTTTGAAAAATGCAATATAGTTATGTAAAATTTATTACAGAAAAAAGTGTATGGATGAACATGTATATCAGTAATAATAATTATTAAAAATAGACTGTCAAACTTATTTACTACTTGATTTTTTAAAAAGTCAGCTTCTGTGCATACAATATATAGATTTTGTAGGTGTAAATATTTTGTCGAATATTAGTATTTAATACTTAATTAAAGGTTTTATTATTATTTTATTAAGATTTTATTTTATTAAGAATAAAATTATTAATACACGTAAAGTTTTAATTATATTTTTTTTAACTATATGTTTATAATAATTCATTATATATATAGAGAAAAACAGAGAATATATAGATTATAAATACATATGTAAAATACATATATATATATTTAACAATACTTATTAATATATGTTTGTGAGTATTCGTGTATGGGCGTTTGTGCCTGTACGAGTTTGCGTTAGAAAGAGAAAGTATGTTTATAAATACGTAACATTAAATAATATAAAATAATAAATTTAACATTAATATTTAAATATTATATAATAATTATAATTACAGTTTGAGTTTTATATAATGGAAAAAATTTTTGTAAAAATAATTATACGTATAAATTTGAATAGATATTTTAATAAAAAATAAATAAATAATCTATTAATCTAAATAACTTGATGTAAATAATGAAAATAAATAATAAATAATAAATAATGTAAATAATGATATTATAAAATTACTCAAACCATACATATATAGATGGGTATTATTGCATATCAAATAAACTATTATGTAGCACAATATAAAAATAGTGGATAAAAAAAAAAATTGTAAACAAATTTTAGGATAAACGATTATTGTGAAATGATTAAAACGCATCTTACCATGAAAAACAATGACAATTAATAGTACGCAAATCAATAAAGATTTGACAGTCATTTTGACTATTATTCTTCAATTTTTATCTAATATACTTCATCAACTTTGCGAAAAGCTTGGTTGTAGTGATAAATGTTTTTTCAGCCTTAGTGGTAATTAGAGTTTTTATGATTTCCAACTTAGCATTTCACTGTCGCGACTTATAAACGGGATAAAAATGCTGTTAACCTAAAATCATCAAGAGATTTTAAACGAAACAATGTATTATTCAAATTTACTATTAAAAACGACAGCCTTTAAGTTCACAACTCAATTTCAGATTAATGGCGCCGGTTGTCGCCTTTACGATAAGACTTTCGTTCGAGAGCGCCGGCCGGTTATTTTCGAGGTTTCAGAATTGACTTTCACTCCGCCGTCTGGTCCAAACTCCCAATACGCACTAAGCACATTGGCCTTTGAAGAGAGCTAACATACTCCTTGCCTTGGGGGATGCGCCGTAATGGTGTGCAGTACTTCTCGCTGCTCGGAGTAGAATCAGGGTGAAAACTAGTATTTACTCAATAACCATAAAGAAGCCGCATCGACGCGTCAATAATACCAAATGCCTTATTTATGAATGTGAATAAATAAAAAAATATTTGTGTCTGTGTTTTAAAACAAAGTGAAAGTTTAATTATAAATGGACTTATTAGCGCAACACTTATAATAATATATTATCAAACTATGACTGAAATATATAAATTTTAATTGTGTACGCTACTAAGAAGAAACTTTACTATAATATAATTGCTGTTTTACTACACTACTTAACTAAAATTATAATTACTGTTACTGATAATTATTACTAAAAGTTGATGAATCATTTAAGAAGAATCTACTTCTAATTTTTTTATTTTTATTATGACTTTGAAACTACAAAAATATATTTATTAATTTTTAATATTATACGAGTCTATTATTTTCTTAGTGTTATTTAATTTTTATTTAAATATTGATAAGCTTCAGAAGCTTCTGCATGGTGTATAATATAAATTATAAATTAAATTAAATTCTATCTTTTTATACTACTATGAATTACTATACTACTATAAATGACTATTCTACTATAACTATTATTTTATACTACTATAAATATTCAATCATTATTTAATAATTTTAATAAGATGCTCTCCTTTATTTTATCTATCATACTTATATTCATATTGCCAAATAATTTTAAATATTCACTCCGCTCATTTAATTTTGTAATAATTGCTCGTAAAAAGCTTCTAGTTTTATTTTAAACAAAGTTTCAAATAAAAAGTAAATTACGAATTCTTTATCTATATAATAATAGAATATATAATTAACTAAATATTAACATTTTCTATTAAAATTATTTAAAAATTAAGTAATAAATATGTTAAAAATTGCCTGAATTCCGAATGAGTGTTTACTATGAAAGCTTTAATCCTCCTAGTTGTGTTATACCCGGTTCGGGCAACTTTTTCGATTATGAGTTCTCCCCAAGGTGGTGGGGGGAGAAGCCGATAGTGGTAGAGGAGAGATGGCAGGGTAGAAAGAAACGAAGAAGCAGGGGGTCGAATCTAATGCTGTGAATTGATGTTTATTGAAAATCAAATAGAAAATTTAGTAACGATATACAATTCTGGATTTACGTATGAAAATATAATGCCTTGCTTTTTATTCTTAATCTGTTTTTGAGTGCAATATTCTTGTATAATTTTATCACAAAAGCACTAGTGATTTTATTGGGCTTTCTTTCATCTCACCGAAGTGAAGGAGGTATTCAAAGGCCTCTTAGTCTTAAAAATTGTTTATTGTCAAAATATAACAGGTTTTAATATACCACTTGCCGTTCAATTGTGTTAAACGCAGTGGCAGCTCTTTTATCCAATAAAATTAATGTACGTATCGCTACTTGCCTTCGGTCTGTGGGTTCTAGGCTCTCGTCCTTCCCAGATTTTACTGGTCCACAATCATCACGAATGCGACGTACGAATTTACCCAGATAAAGGAGACAGCTGCACCCTATACACACTTTTAGCGGTAGCTTCACGTGACTGAACTTCCACGGGCTCAAGCGTACGTTATGTAACGTGTAGCGATTTCTTATCAGCGTGGCGTGAAGCTTGAACTTTATAATGCTGAAGTCTGAGAATCTCTTCGTTGTAAGACTAAGTGTGAGATTGATTTTGAGAGATTGATTTCAGCGAGAATTCTGAGGCGCAGCGCTATCTAGTTGCTATCTGCCTGCTATCTAGTTTTGATGTCTTACCCCGCTCTTTGGGTAGGGGTGGTCTCTTTAGATTATGATAAGAGTGGAAAGATTTTGTTTATTGTTTGAAATTAATTTTCTGTTGTCATTGGAGCTGCAGTCAAAAATGTCAACGCCCTTTTACAGGGGAAGGGCGAAGTGCCAGAGGTGAAGTAGTGGCAGCTTTGTGGACGTCGGGAGGCGGGTCGCGGTTCGCGGGGTCACTCCGACGACATAAGGTCTGGCTCTGCTTTTCATCAATTCCAATTCTTGTCGGTTCGTTAACAGCTTATCACGAAGTACAGCAATCTTGCTGTTATACCTAGAAGGTCTTATATGTTATTTTTACTAGGCTCTTATGATTTGCAATACGCTTAATGGTCATATTGACTGTTACCCAAATCTTTCGAAGCGAGGTCTGAGTAAACATGATCGTAAGTGGTCATAAACGACAGAAAAATAATATTCTATATACTTTTTGAATATATTCGTAGGCTCTTGGGACATATCTAGCAGTCATAAACGTATTGAATGTATGTAAAAAGAATTTACAAACGAAGAGGTAGTACCGACGGTCAAGAAAATGAAGGATTCTCGAACACACCCCGTCCCCCCAAGTCAGAAAGCTGGACAACATATAAACGCGGAAACTGAGTTTTCTAAATATATAAAAATAAACACAGAAGCGACTTCTCCAGTATTCTCTTAATACAGTAAGAAGTGACAAACAAATCACATAAACGTAAAATCATAGCATATACAATTTCTCAGTGAGCAATTTCTCATTATTGACTATATAGAGATTATGCTTATAATAATTTTTCGTAATTTCTTGATCATAATCTATTAACTAAGTCTGTAATGTATTAACACTCCGTTTAAGAGATACTCACTAGTTAATAAATCAAGACACTCGGCAATTAACTTTCTTGTTAATCAATCTCAGTAATATTTATAAGAATTATTATCTAAAATACATTCTTATACACATCCTTAATATTAATTAATCAATCTCTAACTAATTACAAAACTCCTTAATTGTATTTCTTCAAATCAATTGCAGTTATATATATATTACCTATAATACATTTTTAGATACATTTACATTGATTATACAATTACAAAGTTAAGAGTAACGTTACTAAAACAAACAATCTGTTTCACATCAACGCTATCTGACGATCTACAGTTAGTAGTGTTGAAGATTACCAAAACAAGGATCAACTTCATACTACCTGGCTATGGCATAACGGCGTTCAACTTATAATGGACCGTCGCAACTACATCTGCTGAACCAAGAGAAAGAAATTGAATCCTTTAATCAATCATCAATATAAAATTCATTCTTCAGATTTTTTCAACTATTAATTTATAAGGCACTTTCAAGACAATATAATAAATCTTATAATCAATACAAATTCAATTATATACCAAAATGATATTTAGTATATTAATTATAATAAACGATCTGACTGTTATACACAATCACAAAAGTTTTCTTTCTATACCTGCCGCTATCTCTCCCCTTGCACTATCTACCTGCCCCTTTAACATGTTGGGAGAGTCTTTACGTCGAGTTAAATCCCGAACAAATTAATATATTTCACAAATATTAAATTTATAAGAAAAATATTTCCAATTATTTTATAAGAAAAATATTTCCAATTATTTTATAAGAAAAATATTTCCAATTATTTTATAAGAAAAATATTTCCAATTATTTTATCAATTTGTATACTTTCTTCAAGTTAAGTAGTTAATTAATATTCAGAATTTAGGGAATTTTTAACAAAAATAAATTCATTCAAAATGAAAAAACAAATTATTATTGAATATGAATATTATTGAATATATTACTATTAAAAAATATAATCATTACCGTATTTAAGTAAAATTACTTTTATTTAAAAAAAAATTTTAATTTACAAACAATTAGCTTTTATTTATTACTCTTATATTTAAATCAGATTATTCTCAATAGCCTAAAGAAACCATAATTTTTAATAAATATTTAAAAGATTTTGATACGTAAGAATATAATTGTAATTATACATTAATTTAAAATTATTTTCAATAAAGATCTTTTTATTTTACTACATTTATAAAATAGAATGAGTGTTAATAAACAAAAAATTGCAAATGCATTCCGAACATTTCACCTAACTATTTTGTTTCTTAGAAAAATATAAAATAATCAAGTACAATATACAATAAATATACTAATATAAATATTATATAATGTAAATGGTAAAAGTAAATAAATGTTAAAATACACAAACATTATGATAACACTTTAATAATAATGAATTTGATATTTAAGTATAACGTGCCAATTTGAATTAAAAAACTGTAAACAACAAACCACGTTTCAGAGCGTCCGTGCATCAGCTCAAACCGCAACATGACGCTTCGAAGCGTAGCCTCCATTTCTTCATCTCCACCCCTTTCAAGACTGAATAATTAGCTGCCATTCAGTTACTCGCAAGGCACTGGGTGAAGCCATTAAATTAATTAAAATGCATTCGCGGTGCGCGTCAGAACGCACAGAGAAATCACAGAATTCTTAAAGAAATTAAAGTCTCCAGAATAAGTAATATAAAAAGAGTGAAAAAAGAGTTTTTAAAGTATCACTGATCGATTTACTACACAAAAGCTAAAATCCGATGCTGATAAAAATAATTACATTATTAGAAATTGGCAAGCTCGCAATAATTGAAGACAAATGAAGTTCAGTTGACCCGGCCGTGAATTTACGATTGAACACTGCGATCATCGGGGCTGAAATCAGCACATATCAAGCAAGTAGCATAATACAAGGATAAGTAGACCAACGAGCATTAGACACATTTACAAAGCAGGTAACATCCTGTACATTCATCTAATACTAACACTATATTAATATAAAGTAAAGGACGTAGAAAATATAATTAACAGAATAATTATAAAAAAAACGACAGCTCATATTTTTCCATATATTATTAATAGAAGCATTTTACAGACTTACATACGATTTCTACGATTTTTCTATCCTGCTATCTTTCCCCTTTCACTATCTACATTTTGCCTATTCCATCTTGGAGAGAAGTCGTACTCGAATAAATTCCCGAACGGTATTATTTTATATTTTAACGGTATTATTTTATTTATTAAAAAAAAAGAATATTTTTTAGTTTTTCTTCAAAATATAGTATGGATAAGATTTTAATTATAAAAATATCATAGAGAATTGTTCAGAAATTCGTGTAATAAATCAATCGTATAATCACTACGTAATTTATATAAATAGAGAAATGCGATACAAATTATAAAACAAACGAGATATTACAAATTTGAAAATTGCTGTAATTATAATTGCTAGAAAGTTCTAATGTATCCTGCGGCAGTGTGAACTTATGTGAGAATAGTTCTGCATATCAACTAAAAAATAAAAGATAACGATGAATAAGTGAAAAAGTGACATCATTCGGTGTGATTTAAGAGGTCTTCAATTAATAAACAGTCTTTAATTTTGATTTTAGATAAGAGGATTTCAGTATTAGTCATAGAAGGATTCTAAAGATTGGTTAAATATAACGAAATTTGTTTTCAAAGAAGTCACACCCCCTTAAAGAAAATTAAAAGAAATAATGGGATATTTATCGACATTAAAAAGAGGGAACTAGGCTCTCTCCAGTGCATTAGTACTTGGATTTAAGAATCAATATAATTAGATAAAGGAAGAATCGATTAAAGATTTCATTGTATAGTGATAAAAATATATAATAGATATAACTTGTAATTAAATCTTACAATATAGTAATTATACAATTATGATAAAATATTTATATGATTCATTGTTCATATTTTTAATATATAATAAATTTAACTAATGGTATTTATTACATTTATTATATCCACATTCTTTAACATCAGAGAGTGCATATACTTAAAGCAGTGTTCGGGAATGAGCCCGAGAAAACACTCTCCCAGATGGAGGGAGGGAGAGGCGGATAGTGGAAAAGAGAGATAGCAGGGTAAAATCAAACAGAGGCAAATTGGCGTGGTTATGCTGTAAAATGGTGTTTATTTTAATGTATTGAAATATAATGCTGTGTTTAGACATTGTGGTATAAATATAATGCTGTTACAATTTTGAATTACAAATCTTGAGTTATCTTAATATTCGGAGATGAATTGAATATCGCGATATCTTTTAATGAATTTACAAATATA
>JAPYYT010003748.1:0-12765 GCA_030522565.1 Ceratosolen corneri | reverse complement strand
AAGTCGCGAGGCGAACTGTGAGGGCACAGTGATCCACGCCGTCGAATCAGTGTGGAAAACACCGCCTTCGAGTACAGTTCAACTACAAAGACTGGCCAAGGCAATCAACAAAGAGAAAAAGAATCCGCACTCCCTCCAGCTGAAGCAACTACGCAACATTTAGCCCGAGGTCAACTGAAAGCCTGATAACTATCAGCAGTCATCAAGGAGGGAAAACAGCCCTCCCACGCGCGTCTGCGCCTAATCCACGACTGCAGCAACCAAGCAGTTCGTAAGGAAAGCCTGATATTCTATCAGCAATCATCAAGGAGGGAATCCAACCCTCCCACGCGCGTTTGCGCCTAATTCACGTCTAAAGCAGGCAAGCAAGTCGTAAGAGAACGCAAGGTCAACTCACACTTGAACCGTGCACCGCAAAGAGGTTTGTCACATCCAACTGAAAGTACACGGGGCTAGGCGGCGCAGCGGATTTTCGAATACAATTGAATCTCCGTTCAAGCGTCAAAGCCATTTATCATTAACACACACACACACACAAGCATCCTCAAACACATTGCCAGTCGAGAGAGCAATTAGCCCACGAGAGCTGGATAGACGGTACCTCAACAAATTGTTATATATGTATATATATATATATAGTAGTATACATCCACTTTACCTACAATACTATATAAGCTTAATGTAAATAGCTAAATAATATGATATTAATTTTAATACATAAGCTTAATAAATTGTTTTCGAAATATATTAATAGATTGGATTTTCACAGTATCTAAAATTAAAATATTCTTTAAAAAAAACTGAATAACTATGAAACTTCTAATATAAATACAGGAAAGACAAGAAAGAAAAAAAAATTAACTTTAACTTTTCTACGAACGTGTATTTTTATGTAAAGAGCTCGTTTAAAAATAATATCTATGAGAATTTAGTAGAAGCGAAACTCAATATAGCGTGCATGCATGGTATAAAAGTGCACTCGTATCGGGAAAGTGATCGTGAAATGCCGATACGATCGTAAATCCGTGAAATTCGCTTCATGACGATTGCATGTGTTTTCAGATTACACGTTGATCGGATGGAGCAGGAACAACGAACAAAAGCGTTAATAAGCCTAAGGAAAGGTCGGAAAGAGTCCAAGCACAATGGGCTCTAGCTAATACGGCATGGCTGCAATCAGAATATATATATAAATATAAAGAGGGAGAGAGAACTGCTGAAGACAATAGAATTTGCTTATGGTATGCCTTCGCTTTTGAACTGTTCGTACTTTCATTTCAGATAGCACCTGAAGTCTTCCAAGTTTATATACAAGCAAAAAGAAAAACTAAGTGAAAAAACGAAATGCACTTTCTGCACTTTATTCTCTATCTCTATCACTTTTTTGCTTAATGCGTGAATACTAGTCTATTCGTGTATGAATGTGGCTGAGTGACTTTAATAATAACCACTACATACTAATGATGATGAAATTTTCCATTTGCCATTCCTTAATCGCCGAATCGCTTTGCTTCATCATTCTTCAAATCAAAAGTGACTTTAACTTTTTGGTCTTATATTATTATTATATATCATTTTAGTATATCATAATTTTAAATACATAGATAATCCAATTAATAGAATTTTAATAATGTTAACATGAGCTGATGTACAATGCTATTTACATCACTCAACACTACATCATAACATTATATACTCGAAATATTATCAACGACAATGTATAGAATGTACAATATAACGTAATCAACAGGTGCATAATAAAAATTAATCAACCTACGATAATTTCATGCCAAAACTTTTATTGTCAAATTCTAATTTTAAATGATCTTTTATATGCTAAGTAGCTAAACAAGTTGACTCAAATAAGCATTTTCTACTAAATAATACTAATTACAAAAGACAATTACCAAGGTAAATCGAATTTCAAATTTACAATAAGATAAATAAACATTATTGTTTCAAATTAAACTTTCAAGAATATTCATTTCATTTATTTATTTTATTTTTAAATTATATAAATTGATGAATTACTAATAATTTTTATCAGTAAATTTTAGCATATTTTAAGAGTATTAGATAATAAAGTAATTCTCATTGATTAAAATATAATACATATAATAGTATATAATACATAGTACATTTAGTCATTGACATCTAATAGATATTAATTCGTATTTTTTAAACATTTTGCAACAAATATTTTCAAGATATTTCATTATATCCCATTTCACTATATCTCTCTATTTCTCTTTTTTACAATTTAATTATATTTTTGTACCTCGATTTTGGTTAACTTATTGGCTTGTTTTAATTAATTTTTTTTATTGAAATCACAAAGAGTATCTGAATTATAAACATTGTATATAAACCTTTTTTTATTATATACATATTAATCTATACAAAATTTTAATAAATATCAAATAATTCATCGTTTTAAATTAAAAAACGGCAATAATATTTCAATAATTGAAAATCTGTTTGCCAACCATATCATACTTTTATATTTATTTTTATTTATTTTTTATTTTATTTCTTAATATAATATATTACATAGCAATATTAAAATTTGACATTGCAGATGTGTATTGATTATAACTATAGAAAAATTGTTTTAAATGATTTAGCGATTGTACAAATTTCAAATTAAATAATGTCTGGAATTTCTTAAATTCAAAGACAGTGCTACATATTATGATATTTAATCCAGAAGTGCTTAATACATGGTCAGAAATTTCATAAACATTCTAGATTTCAATCAACAAAAACTCATTGGCAATCGCTCGGATCATGCTCTTATTTCCATTGACACGACTACAAATACTATTTTTGCTTATAGCAGCGTTACTGGGCGCCCAGGCCGAAATACCCCCGAGCCACGGCAAATATTTAGAACGGTATTAAGCATCTGCGCTCGCTTTCAGCTATTAACGAAGGCTTTCTATAAGGCCGGCAACATTACGAGATCCGTAAACTAGACGCAGGCACAATTACGGCCGTATGACCAATTACAAGCTCGCAAAGGAAGGAAAAAAGGTGATGCGTGCCACTTTGCCATTTACGCTCGCTGCTTCTCATTTAGTAAATAGTTGTTAAACGTGTACCGCTGTCTTGAAATCATCTTTAGTAGCTACAGAGAAAAAAATCGAACAGCGAATCACAATGCGAGATTGTGATCAGGGCTGCGCTCTGGGTGTGTTCATAAATCTTTGTCTCTTTCTTTCTCTTTCTTCCTCTTTGTCACACGAAAAACACGGGGAGGAGGAAGTCTGTTAGGCTCCTAAGTACATTCAATTAGTTCATTAATATCAGCGAGACGCATGTGTCAAAGCTTGCGACGCGGCGTTTGCGCTGGCACATTAAAGCGTTTTCGGTCGACTCTCTCTCTCTCTCTCTCTCTCTCTCTCTCTCTCTCTTTCTCTCTCTCTTTATCTATCTCTATATTAAAAATTAAAAATTGTTTCGTTGTCTTTCAATTTTTGTAAATACTAAAGCGCATGAAGTATTATATTTGACTATTATTAAGATACAGTATGTTGTAAATGCATTTGTACTCTTACACTTGTTTATATTGCTGTTATCCACTATTTTTTAAAATTTTGTGCCTTAAGCAAGTTCGTGCCAATACTAAAATTTTATTTATATTAATAGGCGAAATAAATTATACATATATCTACAATGAATATGTAATTTCTTGCATATTGTAGATAAATATAACTGAAGTGTACTTATCAACTAATAAATATAAAAATCTTTTGCAAAGTAAAATAGTGAACTTCTATTTATACAAAGTATCAACATATATTTACAACAATTATCTTGTATTAAAAGTTTAAATATCTTACCAATCTTACATCTTGTATGTGCATAAAATTTTTTTTAAAAATCAAAAATTTTGTAAATTCATTATTATAGTCTTCTTTTTTTCACTCTTCATTTATATAGTGTTAGTTAAATTTACTTATGTAAATAATAATTGTGTGTCTATATTCGTCTCAAATGTAGAACATAATACAAATCGCTAAATTTAGATGAAACAGTCTATTCAAATATTACTTTACATAAATTCAAACTCTCTACAATTAACACAATAAATTCAATTATCCATAAGGCCAAATGTTGAGTTTTATAGGCAGATATGTTTCACTATGAATTGTAATAAAAATTCCTTAATATTTGTTTTCTATTTCGAAAATATATCTATTATTAACACAATAGAACTTTTAACTATGGAACATTAATGTGATTATTTAACATCGATTATTTAACATCATTTTTTCAATTCAATTTTATTTTTTCAGCCTATATATTCATTAAAATAACGTATTCCAAGCAGTCATTAAAATTTAGAGTAAATAAGAAGCAATTCGTAAATTAAAAATTTAAAGCTAAAAGGTTTTCTTTATAGTAGATAGAACTCTCAACAATTTTAATGATACATTTGTCAAATTTTCAATATTTCATAAAGTCTATTATTAAAAATTTTGCTTGTTTTCGAAAACGTTTTTTTCTTATTCAATAATAAATTAATATAATGTTGATATTACTAAAACACAATATGATGTACGGCAATCAAAAACGCTCGTTTACATGTTCAAGATGATCGCATTATGTACAACCAATTTAGATTTCAAAGTCATTTATGTCTTTTATTATAATAGTTCAAGATTGATAAATATTACCGTTACTAATTGTATCTTTGATCGCTCATAAGCAATTATATCTTATTGAATTAATATAAAACAGAAGTAATAAGAGACATTCGGTTTGGTCAGTTAACTCTCTAAATGCGTAAATACATCATCAATAACCAATGAATAACATGATTCATTGATAATGTTCGTATTTACTTCGAGCACGTACGAGCAGCTTTCAGTTAAATAAGTATAGACTCTTTCGATAATTCGTATGCGTAAATAATTTTACAGGACAATAAACATAACAATGATTCATCCTCGATGAAGCAGATCGTACTTCTGCTAAGCTCGGTGGCGGGGGGATGGGGGGTCAAACGACGGACTGGCCGAAATATCTAATGAATATCTCTTGCACGAAATTCATGCACTGGCAGCATTGTCGCGTGTATTTGCCTGCCAGGGCAGACAATCGACTTCCCTCTGTTTCCACCCTTGCTGGATCTCTCCCTAAGAGAGTACGATTACAAATTTCCACAGTGTCAGGAGCCTATCTCCTTTGCATCAACGTAGCGATTCGGCAAAATTCGTGTTGTCCTTTTCTCTTGCTTTGCGAAAACTACCAATGCGAGAATAAATGGGACCGAGCGAAAACGTAAGAGCATCACCCCATATGAAAATCCAAAGCCCAAAGACCTGCCGAAGAACGAGGGATGGATCATTAAAACTGCATTAATTAATTAAAAAATAGGTGCAGGTGTAAACGCATATCTCAGCTTTGAATTTACACCAGGGAATCTTCTCTATTTCTAAATAATTTTCTTTCTATCCGCCCTTTTAAGTAACTCAGAATTGGAGAAACTACTTTTAACTTGTAAGTAAACACACGTCTAACTATATTAGCAGCTTACATTTTTATTTTTGTGAATGAAATACAACCTTTTTCTGTTTCGTATAGCAATAAAATCAATATTACACAAATTCAACATTGTTGTACTATGTTTAAATTACATTAGATAGGTATGCATATTTTTAAATTTATTACAGTAAAATTTAGAGCTTAATTTATATCTTGTGTTGTAGGAAGTGGTACTAATCTATTATAATATTAATATCTCTTTAATGCTAATATAAATTAAATAATAAATAAATTAAATAATACTAATATCTCTTTATTTTAAAATGAAGAACAAGATATATCACTCGATCGTAAAGAAATTGGAATTTGTAAGAATTAAATTAATAGGCGCACTACATATTGATACATTAAAAGTGCGACATGTTGCCCAAATCGTTATCGCTTTTGCACAATCTCCACGAGCAAGTTTTTTGCCCTGTCAGTCTTGAGTCACAATCAAAATCAGGTCCAAGAAGTAAAGGGTCGAACGCGATCGTCACGCAACAATCGCCGCTGTTACATACAGGGCCAAGAAACACGGCGAAAAAGTACGACCCCGATGCACCGCTAACGCTACATATACGCACATGTGCATGAATGTATGTACAGGCAGAACTATAGGTGAAACGGAGGCTCTTGTCAGGCCCTCTCGCTTGCTCTTACGGGTCGCGCTCCGCCGGGCAGGTATGTACATCGGCGTCGCGGTGACTCGTCCAAGGGGTGGGAATCCTCGCGGATCGACATTCCCAACACGCTCTTCCTCTTCTGTTGGCCCGGATAGCGCCTCGCCTGAGGCGACTTCGCGGAAGCTGGCAGCTGCTGGACCCAAGTTCGGACAGGAGGAAAGGAATTCCGCGGACGACGTCCACCGCCGCGTTCACCGAGTACGTTTTTTGCAGCTTGCCTTGAAAATGTTCCCGGAAATCCGACGTCTCTTTTGATTTTACGCCTCTTTTATGAAAAACGTAAGCCTCACTTCGATCGATTCAGAAATACAAACTTTTGTGCAATCTTGAGGGTTACTCAAGCTGTATTTTTACTAGGTGAGAACGTTTATTTCTGACTTGCTCTATTAATATTTTATTCGTTTGTCGAGGTCTAAAAAGTTTGGTTATCATTTGAAACTTGATGGATCTTACTTGTCACATTCTAAGGCGGAATTTTTTCGAAAACATTTCACCTCCGTGACCATTATATTTTGACATTTTCTTCTGTGCATAATTTTCTCCATACACATTGGCCACTCATTGCATCACTATGCCTTGTTATAAATTGTAATTAAAAATTATAAATCTTATTAAAAGATTTTTATTTTATTAAGTATAGCTATAGAATAGAAATAGCTTTTCAGTTCAGCATAATATGCTACCCAAAGAATGGAATATAGTACACTGTGTTTCGAAAAGTAGCTTTCTAAGACTCGTTTCAATAACAAAAACGAGGGTAACTATTGTCCTATGGAGCATATTTCTCGAGACTTTTCATTATCTCTTACAAAGAAAATAAGCCATAGGATAAACAATAAAAACCAAATATACAGCAATAAAATCGGATTCTTTATACGAATAAAATTATTAGAGGCTATCCTTAATAAAATATTGGCTTATTATTCGAATGATCATTCTCAAATGTCGAGTAAAATAAATCAATTGTAATAATCCAAATTCTTTATCGAGAATCAAGATAATGACACTTATAGTGTTAATTATCGTAGCAGCTTGGAAAACGAAAATGTGAATCAATTTGAGATCGCGCATTAAAGCAGTCCTCGTGTATGGATAAAACGTCCGGCCAAGTTCGTGAGCAAGGGCGTAAGCAACAGGGGACACCCGGTGAACAATGTTGCCTGAAGAGAGAAAACGAATATTAGAAGGCGCCATTTGTATTCGGCTCGCGAGCAGTAGGAGAAAGAAAGAAGTGAGGTAGGCGCAGACAGAAAGAGGAAGAAAGAGAGGTTTGGATAACATTTCATTGTGCCTGTTTCTTTGCTCAGTCGATCCCAATACGTATTATACGTATTCATTCGTCGCATGATTTTTTTCACACGAAGGGGATTCCTTGGTGCATTGGCGGCGAAGGCTAAGTAAACGTTCGACTGCCCTGGAGATCTAGGCGCGCTTATGTTCATAACGGTACAACGTCTTTCTGCCAAGGGAAATAATGAGTAAGAGAGGGAGAGAGAGAAAGAGAGGTGCGATGCAACGCGAGAGTTTGCTGCCTCGCGGGTCACATGTTTGACCTCAATACATGGCGAGAGCGGCGATTGTCCCTATGGAGGTGTATGTACGTGTGACACATTTTCGGATGGCTTCGTAAAGGCTAATACTTGGGGCTCGATCGCGCCTCCGCACACAACAGCGATCCACCATCACTTTCCTCCATAGAAATATATTTGCAGTGATGGGACAAATAATATACCATAATAAGTATTTAGGTTAGTCAAAAGTTTGCGTGTACAATTCAATTCTATACAATGATCGGTCTCTGCAATTTCATCCTGCTACTAAGAGGCGTCTTGTATCACTCAATGATAATGCAACGTAAGTACAATAGGGACTGCTTTTACATTTCTTGCTAAGAATGAGTAAACTATATAAAGAAGAAAATATGCATGGACTCTGAAACTCTGACTCTGAAATATTTATTTTTGAGGAACTTTGGATTTTTCATTTGCTCGATATTCTAATGCCATATAAATTGTTAACATTTGACAATTAAATTCATATTTGATAAAATTTGGAAGAATTAATTTGCGATGGAAATAGTTTCGATTTACTTTATTACGATAATGATCACATTATTGAAGTTCAAAAGAGTTTTACTGTAATTTGGTCTCATTGTCACCCATCCCACATCACCATCACCACGAAAATAATATACAACTGTAGAAAATCAATTCGATTTGATGAAAGTAGAGATCAGATCTGATACTTTCAATATTATGCATAAGCAACACCACATTCACTCTGAAAATGAAGAGAGTAGGCAATAAGCAACAATACGTCCCCAATTAAAAATAGTATTTATATGTTTGCTAAATAACATATTTATATTTTTATATAATTGTAATTCAATTCGTTCAATTCAATTAGCTTTTTGAAAGAACAAAAATGAATTTAAAAGACTATGTTTAAAACGAAAACAAAATAAAATGTTGCAAATTGGCCCGAATAGCAGTTTAACTGATAAACGAAGTTTCTACGTCCTTAAAGATAGAAACATTTACTTTTCCTTTTTCGTTATTTTTAATACTAAAATACACACACAAGCATATATATATATATATAGCATCATATGCGATCTAATAAACATTAAAATTTATTGAAAAAGATTCAATGACTCTTCCACTGCTGATGAAATGAATAAACCAATTTTGTCACATGTAATAACAATGATAGCAATCTTGACTTGAAGTTCATTTCCTAATGAAAAATTATACATACATATGATTAAAGAAATGGATGCAATATAGTAAATTGCATTATTGCAAGTAAAAATGTATTGTACGTATTGAATAATATATTTTTATATTTCATGTTTGAAATATACAAACATATATATTTTTAAATTAATTATATATATATATATATATATATATATATATATATATATCAAATAATATTATCATTGGCAGAATTGTTAACTTTTTAGCTATTACCAGTTTTTTTGACAAAATTTTCTTTTGTCATTTTCTTACATTTGTACATTATAAAAAAATCAGTGATAAGGATAGTTAATCTTTGTTTTTTCCATACCTTTTCACATCTTTTTACATTTTTGTAAATAAAAATAGAAACTCTGAAAATCTTAATTTATTAAAATGTTGGTCCATTGATTATGCACAAAAACTATTAAAGAATAATAAATCGATTGATTCTAAGTAAAAATACAGAGAATATGAAATTGCAGTGGAAATATTATAACAGAAAATAAATTATCTTTTATTCTTTTATAATTTATCATAACAAAATATTAAATAAATATATAAAGTTGATAGAAAATTAATAATATGAACAGAATATGAAAAATGTTTCAAAATTACTTTAGTTTCTTTTGATATGATATGTATATATATGTTTCGCAAAATATATCTAGGAAAGTCATAAATTTGGGTAATGATTTAAATACATAATTTAATATAAATAATAAGATCATTTTAAAATATTTCCTAAATAAATAATGTAATATTATTATTTAGAGGACAAATGTTTATATTTTTAAACAAATTATATGTTCATATTGAAATAATGATTACAATATGGATTACTTATCTTTAAGTTATCTAAGTTATAGTTAAATTATATTAAATTGTCGATACAAAATTAATAAAAGTTTAAAAATGAAAGTATTCAATTATTGAGTAAATGGTGTGGCAGGGATTAAAAAATAAGTTAACGCAAGGTAGAGAAATTTTAAAAAGTCACATGTGAAACGGATAGAAACACAACCTTTGCGATTATTAGCCGTATTTGTGTTATCAACGTAATGGCCACGGATCGGAGGAGAAAAAGTCAAATGCAAGAGACAAATACAGGTACTTTTCCGTAATGATACCTGTTGCTGAGCTCTCGAAGACTCGGCGTACAAGCCTCAGAAAATGAAAATAACTGTAAAATAGAGCTGGGGCACTCTCATTTCACGTTAATAATCGATGTAACTACGGGAACATCACTCAGCACAAAAAAGAAAGGTATCACGAAACACTGACAAGAGACAGATATGGAGAGGAACTTGGAACTCAGAAAGTAGTAAACAGATTCAAACAAGCCTTAGGATGTAACGGTGCTGATATACGAGGACGAAGAAATGAATGTGTGCTACCGAACTAGTCGACAATTATTCGGATGACTCTTTCAGCTGTTGCTTCTTCATAACGCGTGAGCGTGGTTATTTGGTAAGTAGGCATCGATCTCTCCGTGAAATATATGCAGTTAATTCCACCAAATAATACGTAAGCTACTTGCATAGTTGAATGGAAACGAAAGATTTTTAAACTCCGGTTGTCGGCCTTTTTCAAAAAAGTCCAAGAATTGCCTCTCGATTTGCCATGTCGGTGTATGCAAGACGGATACAGCATGAACGCACCCTTTCATTAACTTTGCAGATTAATTAGGGTTTATCAAAGGATCGTTTAGCATTATGACTTCTGTATTCATATTGTATCATAAGAATCAAATTTACTTACTCAGAATGGACTCTGGCGATTGATCGGTTAAAAATTAAAAATTATATCGAATATTTGCCATAATCTAGCTTATCTCAAAATTAAACTTAATGCTATGAAACTAAATAAATGGAAGCAAATTATGTCCTTTCAAAGTCCAATTCACTGGATAATAACATTATTGTTATTGAGTAAAAAAAAGCTCTTCGTCATTAAAATAAATGATTAGAAGCCGTTTCCTATAATAATGTCTGGACTTTCAAGCCATAGGCCATTAAAGTACAGCCTTTAATAAACCCATATTCCGCAGCGCTATTTCTTAAAATGCATCGAAATTTCGGTTGCCCTCGCTTAGCCCAAGTAAACTACTTGACTTTTTCCTATAAATGATAACTTTATTTGTATGCAGCGATAGCAAAAGTAACAGCTTGGCATGCTTTCTTAATTCGATTAAACGCATTGAGATTGTAGAATGCCCGTTAACCTCCAACGTTGCCAAAGCTTTATTTTGTACGAACTTTTACTATTGACTGCATTACGTAGTACACGTGATTATAAACATTGACATGCGACTCGAAAAACCGCAGGGAACCTGTTGCAAGTGGTAGCCGCTATACTATATAATACGACTCTTCGTTTGCAAGCAATTGATTTATTCGCGTGCACCATTGGCTGTGATCAAACGATGCCATTTTAAACTTTATATACCCAACTATCAATTCTTTTCTTTCACCTAATGGATTGGCTTTTTACGCTACTGCTACTCACATGCGTAAAGGTGTGCTCATTGTCGATATTACATTTACACTGGATACTTAATGAGTTAATAATGTGTATTTGTCGTCTCTTTTTATATAGCATTCTTTTATATAGTCACACCTATTGAAGGAAAATAATTTGAATCATTAATATATAAAAGTATAATATTAAATTGGTCTCATGAATAAAAAAACAATCGTTACAATATCAAGGTCATTCAACAGAATTTAAGCGTACGTTTTCATATCTATAAATATGCAGCTAACAAACTCATTTCTGACATATTTTGATGTTATTACTTAAAAATCGAGTAACGATACCATCAATTAAAAAGATGTTATGTCACACCTATATATAATATCCAATTTTAACAACAATATAATTAATTTTAAATAAATTGTAAAGACATTATTTTTAACAGTATTTAAATATTGTATCTACTATGTTTTTAAAATATACTATTACGAAAATACTAAACTAACATAATATGTGATATTGCATGCTTTAATTAAATTCAATCAGAACTTGAAAACTTTTTTAATTATCAAAATAAAATATTAAAAACTTTTACTGTGTTAGAATCTATTTGCGACGTACTTCATTTTTAGAAAGTGTAAGAAAAATATAAATACAATTACTATTTTCATAAGCAGTATTAATTTTTTGCAAATTTGTAATAATAAATAAAGTTTGCTAATTAAGTAATGAACATTCGTAAAAGTCACGACAATACAAAATAGTGAATAGTGTACGTTTAAATCAAGAACATATTTATTATCTTTTATAAAATATTTTATCCCTTTTTACTTATGACGTAATACTTATTTTATAAAATATTATTTAAAGAAATTAATTAATTTCTATTGATAAATAAAGCGTAATATGTATGCATTATTATGTTAATATTTACATAATAATTGCGTGTGTGTCTGGAACAAGTATTGTTTTTTTGTTAAGCGTTACTGCAGCATTTCGATCAATCGTTTTTCAAGTCACGATACAATTATCATGAAAGTGCAACAAATATACAGTAGAGATCGAATGATAAAGTGGTGACAATAAACTGAATTATTTAATGTGTGTTCGGTAATAATAATTTAATTTAATAATTTAATTTAATAATTTAATTTAATAATTTAATATTTAATAATTTTATATTAATAATTCCGGCTCGGGTAAGATGAAAGGGGAGCGGATCCGCGTGTGTGTGTGTTTTCTCCTCACGAATGTGTGAAGGAGAAACAGATAGTGGAAGGGTCGATATAGCAGGGTAAAAAGAATCGTAGATAAAATAGGCGGTTTTAATGCCGGTT
>JAPYYT010003747.1:0-11801 GCA_030522565.1 Ceratosolen corneri | reverse complement strand
TCTGCTTGACCCTTGATTAACGTAATGTCCGAACACGACTCTTTTTGTGCCTAGTCTTCGAGATTCGACACTTAAAACTACAAGTATTTATCTTGGAATATTATCGTTCGAATATTAGTCGCGTACAAGATAAATAATCTTCACGTTCATAATTTCTTCTAGGCACGACGACGTGCACTGCACATTTCACTTCAATATTGATCTCGATCTTTCTCAAGATGATCGTTTAGTGTTCAGTCAAGAGCACTCTTTTTTAATCTCTACATTTGTCGTGCACATTTATTCGTAAACACCGAGGGTCTTATTACACGGCGAAGGCGAGACGGTTGGCTTATTATACGGATTCCTGAACAAAGTTATTATTATTTTCATCTAATAATCGTTATATCATAGTGTTCGGGCAGGAACTTGAGTGTGAATTCTCCCCACGGATGTGTGAGAGAGAAGCAGATAGTGGAAGGGTTGAGATAGCAAGGTAAAAGAATCGTAGCAAAAGCGGCATATATAATGCCGGTAAAACACTGAATTTTATTGAACAAATAATAAAAGGAAGAAGTCGCAATTCTTTTTACAATTCCTTATACTATTGTCTTTATAATGATTATTGCGAGCCGCACCTGCACGATACGCGGAGCGTGGATTGTTTATACACTTGACTGTGCCGCACTTACACGTTACGCGAGGTGTGGATTGTTTATAAGCGGAGTCTACATTCTTTTATTTAAAGCGTTTATGCACTTGATTTTCCTGCACTGCAGGTTTGAAAATTATTTCGAAACTGCACTTCGAAAGTTCAACAATAGTCAATCTGACCATCATTTGTCACGTACTTAAATGCGTAACTAGCACTACTACTCCATCCCCTCCTTCAAGAGCGTTGACATTACTTGTCAAGGGCGATAATGACAGCATAATTATCGACTGTCATCCAATCACCAAAACTTCTCAGGCTCATAGAAGTCTAAAATGACCATCTCATTACAAGGAACAGGGTGAACTCTTTAAATTAGACTGCACTCCGCTGCGCCTCAGAAATTTTAGTCTGTTCGAGGTCGCAGACTCAATGATAAAAGATAGTGACCTTACAAAGTTTATCGGGCATCAGTAATCGGTATTATTACCTACAAACTGCAACTCAACACTGATACCAAGTTGCTACAAGCCAACTTACGAAATAGAAGCCCGGCTACCACGGCGTTCAATTTACGACTGAATGCCGCAACTATTGGCAGCCTGCATTGTCGATACCCAGTAAGGAGCAACAAAGCTTAGGACCGACAGGCCAAAGGCCAACATTATCTCAAGGCAAGCAATGTCAGTAGAATTTATCGAATATAAACACTATATTATTCTAGTATAAAGTACACAGAAAATATAATTAATAGAATAATTCCAGACTTCGCGTTATTTAATTTACCCCTTAACATTGCGATAGTGCAGAATGCGCAATTCAAGAAAAAGGCAGCATTATATTTTTCCATACATTATCAATAAAGACAGTTTACAGTATTACAAATAACTTCGGTATCTTCATTTCTATCTACTTTGCTATCTCTCCTCTTCTAACATCTGCCACTCCCGGACATATTAATTTAATGGGTAAATTCCACAACAGAATAGTCAAAAACAGAAACAAGAAAAAAATATATATTTTTCTGTCAATTATTCAAAAGTAAGTATTGTGTTATCATACAACTATTAGCGAACATTGAAAAACTTAAACAAATTAAATTTTTTTTCTTATATACAAAGGATTTTAGGTTTAAGTAGATATCCCAAAATATAAATTTAAAAAAAATATGTTATATGAATATATCATTCCTAAAATATTTAATGCTTAATAAAATAATAATAAATCAGAAATTAACCCGAGGCCGATCTGCCTTATCGATTTTCAATCGCCATGTGCCCTCTTTGGGCTAGTTGCAGCGAGCTGCGCGGTCCGACCCAAATACTCTTCAGCGGGGTCGGCTTGATAGCATTTGCGCGGTTCCGCGGTACCGCACAACTATTTCCCTCTTTGTTGGACTCAAATGATGAATATCTCGAGTCGCGTCGGAACGGATCGTATTCTCCGCGATCTGCTATCTCTGGCTGTCCACTATCCTGCTCCAAGGAATAAATATTCGGAAATTAACTCAAGAATGAGCTCTCTCAAAGGTGTTGTGAGGGAGAAGCCGATAGTAGAGGTGGAGAGAGAGCAGAGTAGAAAGAAACTGAGACGAAGACCACGTATGTAATGCTGTAAAACAGTTTTTATTTAAAAGTATTGAAATATAATGCTGTCTCTAGTTGATATGGTAAAAACATAATACTATTATAATCTTGAATTATAATACTTGCACTATCTTAATATTTAGGCGTAAGTACTCTTTCAGCACCAAAGTCTAGCAAGTAGTCATACGACTTACAGATAACAAACACCCTTTTGAATCATATAATTAATACAATTATTCCAAGCTCCGCGAAATTCAATTTACGGCTGCATATTCTGTTTGTGCGGAAGCTCTTCATTCAAGATAATAATAGCATTTCAACACATTAAAATATTTCAATAAATTTAAATAAAAACAGTTTTATATTATTGCATACGCCGTCTTCGTCTTCGTTTCTTTCTAGCATGCTATCTCTCCCCTTCCACTATCGGCCTCTCCTCCACACCGTCTTGGAAAGAGCTCACTCTATTCCCGATCATTAAATAGTAATTTACATAGTTTATTATACACCGAGTGGGGGACAGGCAGGTAGTAGAAGGAGAGGGATAGCAGGGATGTTAAAAAACCGAGATTTTGATTTTTAACTGTAATAATAAATTGCTTTTATTGGTAATTAATATAATGATGATTACGAAATTACATATAAAATTGTTATTATTGTTTTGAACTCAGCCCGAAACATTAAAGTTGTCCTTCAATATTCTGTAAACTATCTTTATGTAAATTACTCTGTTTATGCGTAAAATCCAGTCAATAATTAAATTGGTGAACATATTCGTCACAAGTCCAATTTTTAAAGCTGTTCCATGCACTAAATTATTTCTCCAATTTGAGTATCTGTAGAAACTTATTTTTATGTACACGCATAAATTAATAAGTATAAAAAGATTCCGAAAACAAAAGATAAGATAACAAACTTCTTACTTTAGACTGATCACTCTATAATACTTTATAACTATTAAAATGGATTTCTTCAAGAATACTGAACTGTTCATGGTTTCTGTTATCATATTTATATGTTGAGTAAAAATAGCTTAGTGAGAATTGAATTGACGGTTGGAAATTTATTGTGGAAAGAAAAGTCGTTACGCTATTCTTACTAAGTACTTATTACTGTGAGCAATCCGAGCAAACGATTAACTTTCTCCTTTAGTGATGAACGTATGCATAGTTACTAGTTTTCATACTTGTTCGGGAACTGACCCGATGCTGAGCTCTCCCCAAGGTGGTGTACGGGCGAGCCCCTTAGTGGAAGAGAACAGATAGCGAGGTAGAAAGAAATTTAATCGCCAAAATCGGATGTAATACTGTCTCTTCTCTTCTGGCCTACGTTAGCAATGTATGCAGCGTTAAGCAGTTGGCCCACAAAGGGAGATGAACGCAAATGGTGAGCTCATGTTGATGCGACGTTCAGTTGTAAATTGAATTCAGGTTTTTGTTAAGTAATATACAGCGACCTTGTATCAGCGTCAGGTTGAAGCTTTAACGTAATGATGCTTCACTGATTTTCATGTAAGACTAACTTTAATTTCAATTATGATACTATTTTAAAAAGAGTGTGATCTCTAGGAGAATTCTGAAGCGGAGCGCGCTTTCTATTTATTTTTTATGTCTTAGCCGCGCAAGTTGAGTAGGGATCGTCATTCTAGAAATCTTTAAGAATGGGAAGTTTTGTTGATTCTTTGAAACGAATTATGTATTGTCATTGGAACCCTAGCCAAAAGTCTCGAAGGTTCGTTAAGAAATTGTCCCGAATTATGGCAATTATGCTGTTATGCGTAGAAGGTCTTGTCCGTTGTTTTTACTAGACTCGTATTGCAAGACACATGATGGTTATATTGACCATTGTCTAAATTTTTCGAGGCCTAGTTCGAGAAAATAGTCATAAACGAGAGAATTAATACTCGATTTGTGATTATATTCATAGGCTTTTTAGATACATCTGGCTATCATAAACATATCGAATATTTTAAAAATATTTAAAATATTGTAATTATTATCGACCATAATTTAATTTAATTAACGTAAATAAAATACGGAAAAATATTTAAATTAAAAGAATTATAGAATTAAAACATTAATAGTTTTAGAGATTAAACAAGAGATTTTGATCGCAACTTTACCGTAATAAATATTTCAATAAAAATATATTTTTATTTATTATGTTGGACAGAATTTATTACTTTAAATTTATGTATTTTTTTCTTCATTCTTAAGAACTGTATAAATAAAACGGCTATAATTTACTATTTTACCTGAAGGCTGCTTTATTACAGGCATCTGGTGTATCGACAGCAAGTAGACTTTCGATTGTAGGATCTGTATTGTGAAGAATTTCATCAAGATCAATGGTTTGCCCTGGCGATTGAGCTTCAGAGCTACCCGAGTGACTAAAATATTCGAAACCACTGCTTGTATTAGTTTGATTTTTAATAGAGCTCCGTCGTGTTATCGTTAATGTACCTTGTTCTGAAAATTAAATTCAAATGTTAAGTATTTTATCTTGTCATTATGTTTCTTTCAATCACATAATTTTCATTAACTGTGTTGTTAGTAAAAAACATAATGAATATCTGGTGCTGTCATCTAGATTATTAGATATTTAGATTGTTTAAGAAATATCTTGCTAAAAACTAACAGAATAAAGTTTTTTACCTGCGATATAATAACTTTAATATATTTATTTTTATTAGAAACAAAATATATTATTTCTTTAGATATATCTTGTAGTTTCGTTGACATTCTTTAATCATTTTTAAATCATTTCTTATTCTGAAAAAATTGACAAATATATTTCTAGTTTTATTTGAATAATAATAGGATTTATGCCTTATTAAACCACATATTTTAATATGTTATTTATAAATAAAAAATATTTATTTTAGTTAATTTAGTAATATAGATATATACAACACTTTCGGGAATTAACCCGAGTGTGAGCTCTCCCCAAGGTTGTAGGGGAGAGAGGACGATATGGAAAGGGAGAGATAACAGGGGAGAAAGTAATGAAGTTGAAGGTTGACTTTCGAATGTCTCTTAATAACACTTAAATTATTTGAAAATTAGAAGGAACTTTAAGATATTTATAGTTGCTAGATTTTGGCCAAGAACGTCCACCTCATATAATAATCCCTGATTACCGTCTTACTATCACGTTCCGTACCAATATTTACGACCACGTAACATAATAGTTTTAAGTGTCCCTAATTGTTTATTACTGTTATAAAATTACAAATTGTAGCATACGCTACTTCACCTCTCTTGGTTTTATCGCACTGACCACACGGAAATACAAGCAAGATTAATACTTTGTTTATTTATTGTATAGCAGTGACTATCAATGCAACCTTTTAACAAATAGTCAAATATTCATTCTTCTCACAAGGCACTGCCCAATGCCCCTTCTTCATTTATCAATACAGTATACTAATGATAGGAAAATACTAACAAAACCGAGCTTCATATTTTCTCCCAAGAAAATGACTCGACAGGTACACATCAGTCTCCCATAAAGGCTGGGTGACAACAGAAAAAATAGAATGGACGAGCAGCAAGAACACAGTTCCAGTGTATTTACATATTTCTATACGAGTCTGCTTACTACTTCGCAGAATTACAAGAAAGTCAAGTCTTTTCGGTTTCGTAAAGGCGCTGCAGCAAGTCAGCTTTTTAAGTTGAGTGATAATTAACACGCTATTCAAGTTACATCTGACTATCGCAACATCTAATTCAGCCCTAACCAAGAGCGACTTTCATTTGTTTCTATTTCGAGTCTTCTACCGACTGACTCCCAAAGCATCTCATACAATTACTTCATAGTTGAGCCACAGACTTGACGGGAAGCTACTCAATCAACTATAACAATCACAAGGAAAGCGTGAATGATACACAACGCTACGTTCACTCTATAACTCAGCATCGCAGCAAGAAAACGCAGCGTTCAACTTACAATTGACCGTCGCACCAAATACTTCACAGAATTACAGAAATAAAATTACAGGAAAGTAATTCATTTATTTACTAAACTCATAAGACTATAAATTTCCTTATTTTATCAAGATATTAGATTTACAAGTTGTTTAGGATTTAACGCGCGTGTGAATCCTCTCTCCAAATTGCGGAAGGAGAGAAACAGATAGTGGAAAGAGGATGATAGAAATAGGTTTCAAAGAAACAAGTCTTCAGAGTTATTTGAGCATTTATGTAGTTTATTAAAAAAATATTGAAGCAAGTGAAGAGTCGGTCATGAGTCTGGCTTAAGAAGAAAGACTTTGCAAGCGCTCAATGCTGCCCTTGATAAGGTTGTACCGAGTGGAAACGCAGGAGACCCTGAACAATAAAAAAGAAGAAATACTTTAATACAAATAATTCAATGGAGACTTTTAGAGTTGCCTACATTCAGAGATACTTTCACCCGTGTAACTTTAATGAAGAAGAAACTGAGTGATGTGCATAAGTAACACTATCTTATAAATTGCTAAGAAGGAGAGCCCTATGATTTAATCGGACAACTACATCTTGAAGATGATTCTTTAGAACCATGTTGAGGAATCTTGATAGAATATTACAACATGAAAAAACTACAAACACACATCAACATGGTATTGGTATTCAGGAGTGAAAGTTTTAAGTCCATCAAAAGCTATGAAGCAGACAAGTTATATTACACGATGAGAAATACGAGGAAACGATTGCGTTATGAAGCAAAGTAGAACAGTTTGTGGGAGTTATACATTGTACATCATGTAACCCAGTTGTATAGCAAAAATCTGAACATGGAATGGGACAGAACAACAGAGCCATACAAGAAATAGCCAACATATAATCAATTAGATGATTCTTTTAAGAGTCAAATGTCGAGTATGACAAAATCAGAAACAATAAAGAAAGTCATTCCCTCTAATCAAGTGATTCAAAAAAGTACCGCTACTCACATCGCTCCAATTCTTCTAATAGGCCAAAAGTAAATACTAGAGAAAAGCAAACTCTAAGTTGCCACTGTTGCGAAGAAGAACACTCAATAAATGATTGCAACAAATTTAAAGAGCTGTCTTTAAAGGTAAAAAGCAAACTAGTCTATATAAAAAGCTATGTTTTAAAAACAGATATCATACGCTATTACATGCATGTGAACACTGTAATATATCCGAGAGTGACAATTCCATAACAACTTGGACAAAGAAGCAATTGTCAGTAGGGAAGTTACTTATATTACTAATTCTATTTCAGCTACGGCGAGGGCATAGATAAAAAATAATGACTTTATGTGTACTCATTGATACTGGATCTGAGCTCTTATTCATTTTAAGGAACCGGATACGTTAACTCAGATTCGGTTGATAGACTGGGAGATGATGTACCATTCAATCTCATTAGTTTTAGCTGTTATAACGTTATTGTTATAACTCAACTAGTCAAAGATGAAGGGGAGAACTTTCCCTTCGCTGTGCCTCCTATAAGGTTAAGTAGATCGGCGACTATATCCTTGGTGACGCAGATACGCCAAGGCAGTTAGAGGAGATTACTGTAGATTTACGAAACCTCTACAAGCTGGATCGTTTTACGTTAGAAAAATGGCACTCCATCAATTCAGGCATTATAGATGCTTTGAATGAGAGAGACTCACATATTTATTTGACAATTGTGACACCCTAATCCAGGAACTAAAGTGGTAACCAAAGAAAAAAGGATAAATTTGTATTTACTCGCTACCTTTAGACAATGATTTTAGGGGAATAATTAAAAGGAAAATATTATCTGAAATTGCTCGTAATTTTGATCCTTTAGATTTTGTATTCCTTGTAGAGATCAAGGTAAAGGTGTCCTTACAACAGTTGTGAAAAGAGAACTATCAATGGGATACGACCCTACCACCCAAGCACATAAAAGCATGGTCCAGCATCAGGAAGGATCTAAATGAAATAACAAGTATTTCAATACCACGGTGGGTCAATACATGGTCTGATTCAGTGGTGGAATTGCATGTTGTGCAAGAACCAAAGCCAAAATACCAGTGGCCTGTAATAGAAAAGTTTCTTATATTTTTTAAATTGTAAAGAATTACTGTACTTTGTATTGATATTTTAGAAAGGAGAGGAAAAGAGGATCCAAAGCCAGTAACAAGAGGTATCTTGGAAAAGGCAAGACCCATCTGGGATAAAGCCACTCAGTTTTTATTCCTCCAAAATGAGTTTCAACAATTTAAGAGGCAAGAAGACAAGAAGACTCTTTCAAACACATGACGAGCCGATTGCAGGCTTATGTAGATGTAAATGGAATTATTCGAGTTGGAAAATCATTAAGAGAGGCTAAAGTACCTGAGTATTTCAAGCATTCGGTCATCCTGCCTAGAGAGTCGTATCTGACCACACTTGTAATCGCTGATGCACATTTTGAAACATTACATGGAGGCACTCAAATCACTTTATTACATATTCGATAACGATATTGGATCCTTGGTTGACGAGCTCCTATCAAGTCTTACATCCTGAAGTGCATAATTTGTGCTCGGCAGCGTGGGATCCGTGCTCATCAAATGATGGGTCAGTCTTCTATAAAACATCCAGAGGTCCAGGATTCAAAAAGCTGAAGTGTTATATATGCATTGTTTGTTCGACATCAGCAGTACATCTGGAAGTGATCAGCGACTATACCATCGAAGCATTTATTGCTGCCTACAGAAGGTTAACGTCATGCCGGGGTAGTCCTAATACTATTTATTTGGATTGAGGCACCACCTTCATCGGAGCAGAAGCAGGCTCAATGAAGATATTTTTTTAAAATTCTCCAAAATATGATCCAATCAAAAAATTATGTTCGAAGCAAGGCGCACCATGACAATTCGATCCTCCTGCAGCACTGTATATAGGAGACAATGGGAAGCGGTAGTGACATCGGTAAAATATCATCTGAAGAGTACGATGAAGAACACGTTATTAACAATGAAGATTTTACAATCTTCTTCTTCCAAATCGAAATAATTTTTTGATTGGGGGCTCAATCACTGTAATTCCAGAACCATCAATACTGGATTTGTCAACTACAAGGCTCTCTCGCTGAGAATTCATTCAACAGTTCAACGATTTTGGAACAACTGGATAAGGTATTATCTACACTGATATCAATTTATATCTACGTGGCATTAGAACATTACGGCATCAAGATATCACATTGATTAGATCTATTCCTAAACTCACGATATTATCCGTTCCAGTCCTTGAGGATTATCAGCAACATGTTGCGGATGGCGGGGGAATGTTCGAGAATCCAATAGAATCTCCAAAGTCACTATATAATATTGTTTCCTTTGACATTTGCTTACAATACTTTTTATATTTATGATTTTCAGATCTCTCCGAAGAGTTAATTAATTGTCCGATAATATTTAAAATATATTTTCGCCTTGACAGTGATTTGAAACAGTCGAGTTATCCCAGCATTGTACTCGAAAGGTTGTCGAAGGACAATATGACCATTATGCGTAAAGCAAGGCGCGTGTCGTAAAAGTAACGGACAAAATCTTCCAAGAATTTACGCGTAGTTGCTAAACATCATACGAGTTATTTTTCACAATACAAATGCAAATTTTGAATAGTGTATAGATCAAGCAACGCCACAGGCCGAAACGTCGGTACAAGGTTCACGCGCCGACCCGGCGCTTCGACGTGCGGCCGGCCGTCGCTTGGACGCCTCCACTGCCTGAAAGGGCGTCAACACTACCGATGACAACTGAATAATTAGTTCCTAACCAATCATAGATGTGCAAAAAAGTCCTTCCCCGTAAGGAGCAAGGTAAAGACTTTAAGTATTGTCGCTTCGGCGCGCCTCGTCAGACCCGCTTTGCTCTACAAAATTATAGTATTGATTCGTTGACCTGTAATCTCTCAATACAAGGTTATGTATAGTGATATAGTTATGTATTGCTTCTCAATGGCCAATGTAAAAAAGGAAAGTATCAAGGTTCAAGGAACGCACTGAGAGGGAAGAAAAGAGCTCTCGATTGTGCTACATATTCGTCGCAATTGAACAAGAAGATGCGGCCGCCAAGATTCAATCGCCAGACGCGCAAACCAGCGTGAGCAAGCACGAGTAGTAATCCGAGGACGAGGAGTAATCCAGTGAGTCGACACACCCAGTCTCGCAGGTAAACCCTGTTGATCTAAAGAAACACAACAAGTCCATGCTTGGTGAGATACAATTTACGCCTAAATATTGCTGTATTGTGGAGTACAAATACATACAATTTATAAAACATAATGCCATTCCAAGCGTCGTAAGATTCAAAGTTCCGCCTGAATATTGCGCCTGCACGGAAATAAGCAACCTTTAATTAAACTCACGGAACTCAACATGTGTGTAAATTCACTTAAAGCATGAATTGCTAAGAATGGAGCTATTTTCAAGCCATAAGTAACGGTTATTAATGAAAATGGCACTTCTTTACCTTGTTCCTCAACCCAAAGAATTCTCTGCAAGTCCCAATCGTCTTTATGAACCTTTATTTGCCTGTACATCTTTGTGATATCGGTCGAGAATAAGTGTCTGTATTGTCGGATCCATAGCAGAACATCTGGAATGTCTAGATGGAGGTTTGCTCTAGTATGCATTAGGTCATTGATGGAATAACTATTTGATGTTTCACTGGATCGATTGAACACTACTCTCGGTTTGGTGGTGGCACCAGCTCGTTTTACTATACCATGATATGGCAGGTAATAATATGGATTCTTTACAAAATTTGGGACTCACTTCATGTGCCCAAGTTCTTTGTATTCTGTCATGAATTCTGAGTATAAAGTCTGATAATTGTTGTCTTTGCTCAATAATTTCAATGTTATTTTAAATGATCTTAGTACGACGTTACAAGATTTGCCGAGCAGGCTTGGAGTGGATTTTAATGGAATTTTGACTACATACTTTCCTGAAGCGTCACGACAATGGTATTAATGTAGTGATTCTCGCATTCTTGTTCTTCAGGAGTGTAACGTGGTATCTCCATTTTCGATACCTCTCCTTGTTCCCAAAATCTCTTTAATATATCCTCCAATGCTTGGTTGCTGGTTAGCATTGATGCATGGTGTGCTCCAGCTACACCCTTATCTTTTGTAAAACCTCGACCTACGACTAGCCGGCCAAAAATAGATTATATTGCAATGGGCATTGTTGCTGAATGTTTTTTAACGTCTTTCTTTATAACCTGCCCTAAGACGTTAGCCCCCAGTATGATATCTATAGGACTTTGTGTTAAAAATTCGGGATCCGCCAATGTCTGATCTCGTAAATGTCGCCAGTCCTGAGGTCCAATTTATACTGTAGGTAATACAGTTGTTAATGTATAGACAATATGAGCATTGACTTGAGTGGATTCATTAGAATTTAATGATTTCAGAATTATCGACACAATTTCATGAGTCTTTGTTGTTTTTGCTCCACCAATGTCATAAATGAAGAGTGTTGATTTTATGCAAATTGTTTTGAGTTGGCGAGTGTTCGGGAATGAGCCCGAGAAAACACTCTCCCAGATGGTGGGAGGGAGAGGCGGATAGTGGAGAAAGAGAGATAGCAGGGTAAAAATAAAATGGAGGC
>JAPYYT010003746.1:0-11805 GCA_030522565.1 Ceratosolen corneri | reverse complement strand
TTATAATATTATAATCTTATAACCTTATAATATCTATATAAAATTATCTTAAAATTATCTTAAGATAAATAAAACATATAAATTAATAATATAGTAAACTGATTATTTTATTCTAAAAGAACTAATGAACAAAGTTTACATATGCACATACACACATATGTATATATATATATATATATATATATATATATACATATATTAAAAAGATGTAAAATCAAATTAAAGATCATTTACCGATAGTATAAAATTTCGCTGCGTGGAAACTTATATTTTTTTTCTGTGTCAAACTTATATGATTTGGAATAAAAAAATTAATACTAAATAGTAATTGCATACTAATATCAGAAAACAATATTAGTTATTACCTTTTGTTAAATACTAAATAAATCGTCCATCTAATTACGTAAGTACACTCAAGCCAATAATTGAAAATCTTGCATATACTACTAGATAATTGCTTTCCTACTTATTATACCGTACTTTTATGGATGAAAATCCTAGCTTTATAATGAGTTTAGGATTGTTAAAAAAATAAAAAAATAAAAAACTAGAAAAACTCTACTGACGGTTACACAATGGTTTCAAAAATATGCACATAGGTAAAAGGTGCGTCCTCTAACAAAAGCAAATAATAGGCCTTCCTACGCCAAACCTTACTAGTATTTTGTTGAAATCGCTACGAGAAGTAAAATTTTTATGCATATTGCATGCATAGTTTTGTTTTCTTTTTTAAGTTAATTTTCAATTCTGAAAACTGAACCTACATTACTTATGAGTGCAAATAGTTTAACACCAACTCTATTTGCTTCATTGATCTGATTATATATTTTGGATAATGAATATGCACCAATGGTACATTAAGTTTAAAGAGAATTTGGATAATTTGGTTCCAAAAATAACACATACTATTTTTAATTGTTTAAGGTTGAAAATGTAGATAAAACAATAGCCGAGAGCTGCGAATAAAATAATATATTCATAGTTATGTATCGTCTATATTTAGAAATTATTAGTAAATAGTAATTAACAAATTTATGTCATCAATTCTTTCGCTTCATATAAATAATAAGCATAACTCTTACATAAATTGCCAAGTTTGTCTGTTTATATTAATTGTACAAAAATAACGTCCTTGACGTTGCATTACAATTAATATTTCTTCATATAGAATATTCATATAGAAAAAAATTCATATAGAAAAGACAAAAAATAATTTTATTTATATTTTATTTATTTATAATCAAAAGACAGTTTTCTATTAAAGTATATATAGGTGTAACCAAAATATTAGCGGTCAGTAAGCTACATAAAAGGAGTGCATCACCCGAAACCATTGGCATGAATTTTGGTAAGAATCGAAAATAGGGGAGGCGCTCATGACCCGAGGGCATTAACAACCAAATCGCAGTTGACAAAATTTGAAGCGATCAGACTAATAAGAGCTGAGCTCTTAGCCTCGACACGCATTGATTCACGTAACGGTGACAGTGGCGGCTATAACGGCGCCAAGTGGGTTCAATCATAATTTTATGCGCGTCGGCCGGACATTAAAGCGATATCAGCGTGGCACGGCGTCTTAGCCGTGAAGGAACTGCGGAGGGGGGGGCACCTCGGCCGCGCATACGCTCCAATCCGACTTCATCTGCATAATCCCTATACAATAACGAACAAAGCGGGGGAACGTAGTTTCTTACCCGTGGCAGCACCCCTCGTCTTCCGCCACCCTCCGTCACCTACCAGCAGGGAGCTAAGAGTCTAATTAACGACGGAAGCCGGCTTATTATATGCGCGATACGTCTGCGGCCAACTAATTATCTTTCTTCCAGCCTGATGAACAATTTTTCATTTTTCCGCCTCAACGCCCCCGTCTTCCTCACCGTCGTGCCGATAACGAGCCGTATTAATTGATGGCGTGCTCCACCTCTCACTCGCCGCATCCTAGTCCCGCGCACACCCCTCGTCCTATTCGAGGCCTCATTTAATATGCTCTTTTTATCGTGTTGAGGATTCTAATTTATTTATTGCGATCCATTAACGCTGCAAGCGAACTTTTCAATTCCGGCCGATAATAATTGATTGAGGAGGTTTACGCGGCAGCCAGGGCTCTCTCACTACTCAATATGTCGTACCGAAGTGAGCTTGAAACAAGAAATACTTTGAGAATTTTCATCCACACGAGGCTTAACCCGCAACGCGAAATCTCTTTCTGTCTCTTAAGCGTGCGCGCACTCTTACACTCTCTGCTACATAACGAGACTTGTCTCTACAATATCATTTTTTATCAAATTAACTTAAACGCATATGCATATTTTATCGAGTTTAAGTCTATGGGTTTTAATAAATTCAATAAAAAATTACATTATTTTCACAATAATACTTTTAAACTCACAATACTTGCTTTGTTATCTATTAATAGTAAATAATTCTTACTCTAATTAAAAGTTTTGATTTGCTTACAAAGTTGATTCAAAGAAAAGAAATAACATTAAATTATTAAATCAGTCGGATTTTTACAGAAGGAAGTAGCAAAATGTATTTATTAAACGTAAGTTTCGACTCTTAATATGTCGTATTAGTTTTAAAAAGTCGATTAATTCCATAAATAAAAATTCGAATATGACAATTAATTACAATTTAAAATAAAATGCGATGAAATATATACGATATAAATTTGAAATATGATGAATTATTTCACAAAGAACGTCGTTACATAAGTTAAATTGAATTTATATCAATTCATAATGTACTATCCGCAATAATTTAACATTGACAGAAACAAATAACTTTTAATGCAATATATGTATTAAAATTTCAAAATTTTAAATTAAATATAAACTCTATTTAGTGTAAATATTTATCTATTTATGTATGTTTCTGATATAATCAAGCTTATAAATGGCACACGTATTCAGTATATTTTAATGGCTAGTAGAATTTGTAATTTATATATATACATATATACCTTATATTTTTCCTCCAATTTAATTAAACTACATTTTAATTAACCTTACAGAATATTAAAAAATAAGTTATACTTATTTGTTGAGTTATAAATATAATACTAATTCCTTATACTATATGTTTCACATATATTTCTAATAGTTACTTGATCTGCAAGATTTTAGTAATTAGAGGAATTTTTAATATTTACAATTTTCATAACAGTAATGTCAACAAATGTTTGTGATTTTCATAAAAATTGTAAGTTTATTATACTTTGAAGACACATTCTTTAATGAATTATAATTTATTTTGAAATTACAATCAAATGTATAGCCTTATCAATGTACACATAATTTAAATATATTTATTTATATATATTTTATATATTTTTTAAATATAAATATAAGATAGTATTTTTACGCAATTTAAAAATACTATCAAATAAAGCTTGATTATTTTTCACTTGGGTAAAAATTGTAATTAGTTAATGATAATTAATTTAATTTTTGTACATAGCAATTGGATAGAAAAAATATTAAATGTACATTAATATATTATTTTATTTATATAAGCTGTACTTCTTCTTTTACTTTCTTCTTCATCTATAATATTATAACGTATATTTACTGAATATTTTATTGCGTGTATATTGCTGGAAATAAGCTCTACAAATTCTATGCATATTTAAAATTGAGGTATTCATTCTATACTTCAAATAGAATTTGGAATATTCCAAAAAGAATGTTAAATTTTCATGTGCATTTATGATTTATTTTATTACAATATTTAAGATTTGTCGAAAAAATTAATTTCACAAAAGTTATATATTCTATTTTACTTTATAATTTATATTATCTCTTTTAACTTAATTTTCATATACTGGGAAACTTATATGAATACTTTGTCAATTATTTAGAATATTTTTTAATAATATTTTAACAAACTTTCATTCCATTTTCTTTCATTATATTAATCATTTTGAATATTTCATTCATATAAAAAAGTCTACAAAAAAATAATAAAATAGAAAAAAATATTACCTCTATTACTTATATAATCTTTGTTATGATTATATAATCCATAAATATTTTTAATTTTAATATAAATTTATTAAAAATTTTTAAAACAAAAAATTTTATTTTAAACAAATTTTCCAAATTAAAAAATTGTTTTCATATTTATAATATGAAAATGAGCTCTACAATAATATTGAAATAATTTTTTTATTATTGTAATTATTTAAATTTTGTATTGATAACTAATTTGATCATTCATATATATTAATTTATAATATATTTTTATTATATATTTCTAAAATGTTATAAAATTGATAATAAAATCGACTTTTTCTTTGCACAGATTTTTATTTTTGATGTATTAATTTTATTTTAATAAAATTAATTAATTTAAAATTTTATTATTTTAATATCTAATAATTGGCTTTAATCATTTATTTAATTACCTAATGATGAAAAGTAACACGGTAAAATTAAAATTATGTACTCGAAAATAAATTTGATGAACTTAATGTAGATAAACTATCATTATTCTTCTATGGTATCATATATTATCATATATTAATGTATATGAACCTAGATTTATATTAATTATTTCCTTGATATTATGCTAATTTATACTATTTTATGACTATTGATAAATAATACAAAAATATTACGACTTATAGAAACAAATTTTTAATATTAACTTTAATCTTTATTTGTATAAGTAAGGATACTATACGAAGGTGAAATAACGTAGTAGAACAAAATTCAAATGATAATTTTAGATTTCATTTAAAACAAAATATACGATAATTCTATAGTATAATTCTTCACTATAAACACAACTCATTCGGATAAATTAACGGACATACTTATAATAATTGGTTATTTGGTAGAAGAAATCTTGAGTAAATTAATTAAAAATAACAGAGTATAAAAAGTGACTTTCTTCATTTTCTGTCTAAGTACTAAACGTACATTAATGTACATTGACTGAAGAAAAGTTCTATTACAACGATACACAGAAATTTTGATAGAAAAACGATAAAAAATACATTGTTATAGATATAATCATTAAAACTATATATAATGTCAAAAGCTAACTTTATTTATCAATTTAATGGATGTAATATTCATTATGAAAATATTTTTTGACATTTAGTACAAACAAGGTGAAATTAATAAGTTTAAACATTTTTAATGCATTGTACTATTATTTATGCAGATATTAAAAGAACACTACATTAATTAACCACCAATTTATACACACATTAATTTATATAAATATATGAATAAGTGAGCTCTTGAAATTTTGATCAACTCCATAACTAGTGACTCCCTTTTTTCTTTTCTCGCTGTTTAAATTAATCGATAATACATTATCCAGATCTGTCGATTAAAATGATTATAAATTAACTATCACTTATATAATTATATCGACATCTATAATATTTGTTACTAGTTCTTACTGCTTGTACTTACAGAAAATTGCCAATTCTGTGTACATAGCTGCATCTATTAAGCAGAAATAAATTGCCATTATTACGGTTTTCCTTAGCTTCTCGTTTCTATGATATGTCGATATATGCGTTTATACATCGTTATTGTTCTAGATAAACTTTTTTCAGAGATCTTTTATTTGCTTTAAAATAAAAATCAAAGAGTATTTTTAAGTGTGTGTTTAAGTAATAAAACAAATTGATATTACTTATATATATACAAAAATATTTTTTGATCTAAACTTCTGTTCTATATATATAATGTGCAAATATGAGAAATTAATAGTAATTATTAAAAAGTTTTACGTAATTCTTTTAAGAATAAGATGTTCGAATGAAGTTTATTTCCTACTTCAAGTCTTTCATTCGATAAGTCACTTGCATGTCGAAGTGACAAAGAATTAAGTAGTTGGAATCAATCGAATTGGATTATATGAATACGAATGGAATTATAATATTAGAATCAATATTATAAATAGAGTAAAGATCACTTCTTTTCCATAATGACAATTGAAATAAAAAGTACTGTTTATTATTCTTTTAAATTTTTATACATGAAAAAAGTAGATAAAAATACAATCTTTTACACGAGCTCTAAAGTTTTCGCGGCATACATTAAATTATACATAGCATTAGATATACTATATTATTCAAATTGAATAATCGGAATAATTCGTAATAAACTAAAGGCTTTTCAGAATACAAATTTAGTCCCTATTTGTTTCATTTCGCGTTTTGATATAAAATAAAAGTACACTAAGTATTGTATATTGTAGAATAATCTCCCTGAAAGAAAAAAAAAACAATTCATTTGTAAAAAGGAAAGCTATAAATGACGTCAGCCGAGATACACGTATTGACAAAGAATTAATCAACCGGTGCATATGGATTAATCGGAATAGTTGTCAATCACATGGTGTTAGATTAGTTGATTAATCCGTTGCAATAGTGGTATAGATATCGAAATGCTTTGGCGTACGTATCTGCCAGGAGTGCAGATGTGCCGACATCAAAATTTTCTTAAATGGTACGTTCTCATTCGCATCCAGAGCCATAAAAATACCTGCGTACCTAGATCTAGCTAACAAAAATCGAATTATCTAAATATTTTGTATTAATTTTTTGACAACTTCTTTTGATTATACATCCCTGTCAATTCGATGCTTTTAAATGTACTATTTTAAAAACAGCAAATCTACATTAAGGCAATCGTCGAAAAATAAAATGATCAATTTTCACAATTTTTATGTATCAATTTTTTAAAATACAGATAGTGGCTAAATATAATTTGTTGTCTAGCAAAAATACGAAGGATTAAATATAAAGATAATATTATCTTTAGATTGTATGTTTTCATAGAAATTAGAATACTCATAAAAATTATTGTTGTAAAAATCCTTTTATTCTATATTTTAAACATCTAATTATAATTGAAAATGCTATTAATACATTTCTTACTTCTGAATATGATAATTTTACTGGAAAATTAATAAAGAAAATTATTACTTATTTTCATGCCTGCGGTAATTTTTATTTTTTAATAAAATTATACATAATTAAACATTTTATAGAAAATAAAAAAAATTAAATTAAATTAAAAATACATAAATAAAATAATAAATAAAATAAATAAATAATAAAATAAGGTTTTATAAAAAAAGTCATATAAAATATACAACATAAAATTCCTGCAGAAATAATGCTTGAAGATTTTTCTATTTAGAACTAAATTGTTTTAATTAATCAGTCAATCTTAAGATAATTAATGTAAAAATATTTTTATTTAAATAAAAAATAAACTAAAATTACATTAAAAAGATCTTAACAAAAAGATGGATTCTAATTTCACTATGTCATCAATCACTATTACATATATAATGGACTGTTATCTGAATGTCATATGTAAATTAAGATATAATAAAATTCAGAATTTTAGATTTTATTTTTGCATTATTCAAATTTAATTAAATTAGCTAATTTGATATATCATACGGTATATAATATGAAATTACGGACCTGAATAATATTAGGAAATAGATGTACCAGAGATGCAAAATAATGCATAAAAGCCTTAGTGCCTATAATAATGTAAGTAACTTACAATCATTAAATTATTAATTTCTAAAACTTACATACGAATGCTCATTGTAATTATAGATAGTATTATTACTTAAAATTTTATTAATTACTCGCCTACTGTTAAAAATGTGCTATTTAACATTAATATCTAGATATGGCTTCGAAAAATAAAAAAATTCACAATAATATTAAATAAGAAATTTGATTTATAAATTAACAATTTATAAGAGTATTCTTAAATAATAATTATAAATAATTATTATAAGTTTGTAAGTAAGTAATTATAAGTAATTATTCTAAGTCTGTGTTTGCGATTTTTCCCGTGTGTTTTCTTTCCCAGGTGTAACCAGGAGATACAGATAGTGAAAGGAGAGATGATAGAAATGAGTGTTATTAACTGAGCAAATCTTGTTGTTCGAGACTAAAACTTAGGTTTATAAAATAATAAACATATAAATAGATGTTGAATATTTACAGAATATGACCGAATGGTAAGTGTGTTTGATTGTGTTGATATAATAGCTGCGTTACGGTAGTGATATATGATAGTAGAAAATATGAATGAAAAGGTTGTGGTTGTGTCGCCACTTAGTTGTAAGCTGAGTTAAATACAGGTTCAGACTTATAGTAATATGGGCGTAATCCTTGATCAGCTCCGTCTAGTTTTCAATGTCCGATTATGTATGTGTCGGTTGTTAATTGATACGAATTGCTTAAAATAACCATGTTTCGTAGGTTAGTAGTTCTTGTACCTGATTTGAACCGGGTCTACAATTCAAATTGATTGATCCGAATAATCACAAACTGTTACGAGTCTCAAGATAACAGATTTTAATACGACTGCTGGCTTGAAAATAACTTATGATGATAACAGGGAACAAAACTAAGTATTACGGGTCTGATATCTATATTCGAAATAGCCGTCTGAATGCCTTTTACACTGGCTTTTATATTTACATTTTGCACTAGAATAGCGTGAGCATTATAAGAAAGAGAAGGATAATAACCAAAACTTCTCAACAATACATTTATGTAGCGAGCTGTGCGGATATATAGAGAAGGTCGTGATTCTAGGCACACTCACGAGAGATTTGTTGACGGAATCTCAAAACAATAAAATATGAAATAATTTTTAAAGTCAAAATAAAAATCTTATTGAAGATGAAATTGATAATTTATACGGATAAATATGCTTGTTATATATTCAAATTTGAAGTAACTAATTTTGCTACTTAGTGAAATTTTGAATATTTTCATGATTGTTTCGAAAATATAATATTTAAGATGAATATGGAAAGGTATATTGTTATATATAGAATGTTAGAACAAAATCGTGAAAATTTCTATAAACTAATTAAATTAAATCAACAAGAAAAATTCTTTGAATGTCTATATAATTCTAAATATGTACTATAATTAATAAGTGTATTTTTATTTAATGACTATTATTTATGTTACTATTTGAAAACTTAATATATAAGGCTGATTAGTTTTTTACTGTATTATCGCATCCGGAATCTAAAATAATATTAATATTAAATTTACGGTGAATATTTAATTTTATATCAAAAAAACATAAGTGTTAAACCGATTAATTGAAATACTATTAAGTAGTATATTAAAAAAATGAATATAATCGATTCTTTATAATTTGTCAATTTCAAAGAAAAGATTAACAGTTGATAATAATCATAACATTTAATATTAAATACAATAAAAATATTTTAAATATAAAAATTTCAAAACTACATTTAAATAATAAACCTATTAATAAAGCTAATATAAATAAAAATGTCTTAGTTTATAACATAAGATAATCTAAACAGGTTAATATATGTACAATTACTAATTGATTATAGATTTCAATTAAGTCAATTATAAATTGTACTACTTGATAATTATCAACTTAACATATAACTTCCATTAAAATCCAATATTGCATATGAATATAAGAGGATACACTTTTATTGGAAAGCAAATCCAATAAAATAATTAAGCTTGAATGCAAAACTAACCAGTATTTGGCGTTTAATGAAAAAATTAAATACAATTTATTTAAGAAATGATCAATTTTATTTACTCTATTATAATGTATACTTTTAAAAAATATATGAAATTTATAATTAAACTATATACATTTCTAATGATAATTTTAATTTAATAAAAGAAACTTAATTAATTATACATTTTAAAAATAGAAAAAATAAGTATATAAATATTCAAAAAATATTATTGTATAAGCAATTAAATAATTCTTGTATATAAACAGGCTTTAAAATACTAAAAACTTCACTAACTTCAGTTTAAAATCGTTTTTAAAATTAATAATTTTTAGTAACAATATAATTGTTCGAGATTCCGTGTAAATAATCAACAGTCGAAATGTTGTCGTGTAATTTGACCGTTAGTTGTTTACCATTATAGAATATTTCGAGGAATAGTGTTTATTGCTAGTAAAGTAGAAAAAACAATCAAGTGAAATGTTTATACACCACATGACAACAGGGCTAGAAACGAGGCAAGGAAGAGTTTAAAAATTTTCCAACACCAACACGGCCAATGGCGAAATTCGGGCGAAAAAAGGCTTCGAAGAATACGCACCTTGACAGCTAAAGCTAGGCTGAAATTTGCCAACTTACAATTAATAGTACTAACCCTTCAGCATGGAAGTACGATAGGGAATTGGCTGGAACCTTGTCGGTATAGTACGAAGAAGGAACGTTACTCTAAGTGAAAACACTAAGTAACCGTGAGGTTCAATTTACAATTGAATCTCATGCTGAAACTAAAAATTCGTCACAATCAACTAGTTTAAAGGGGGCTTAGTCGCACAAGGCGGATTTCAACAAATTGATTTTCCGTTAAAGCGTCAAGGCCATTATAATTACTATTCGTGGACACTGCACGATTGCTAAAATATTTTACTATCAGAGAATATAAACATCATTCAGGTTCAATCCCTATCAACAAGCCGTCCATTCGTTCGATAAATATATATTTTAAATTATGTATAAATAATTATATACAATGAACAGTTATAATCGAATATATATTGATATCTAAATAAATCATTATATATATATATATTAAAAAATTAAGAAATATGAAATAAAATACAAAAAATAAATAATAAAAAAAATATGACTTTTTATTAATCAAGTTGTACGTAAGAATTTAATAAATACAAAACAACAATAAACACAGTATTAAAAATAATGAACAAAATTAATGAAATAATTAAAAAAATCAATTATAATAATTGACAAAAAATTAATCAAAAATAAAAACAATCTAAATAGATAAATAGTAAGTATCAAAATAAAATAAATTTAATATTTTATATAAAATGGAAGAACTTGTAATAATAAAATTAAATGTAAAAATATTAAATTTAATGCAAATTTAAATATTAATTGATAAAAACAAAATTTAAAAAATGAAGCATAATTTTTAATAAAACAATTAATGCATTTAGAAATTATTTTATTAAGAAAGTGCTTATTTTATAATCACAAATAAATTAATAATAATAAATAATTATGTTTATATTAATTTTTGTCCAATTCTTATTATTGCCTATTAATATTGTAAGCAAAAATTGAAATTGATCATAAATGTATTTTTTATTCAAACCAAAAAAGAAAGGAGCAAAAAGATTAACTGATAATGTAATTTTTCTGACTAATTAATATATAATAAAATTAAAATATCACCTTTTAATTATTGATCTTATCAATTTTCAAATGCATACAATCGTAAAGCATAAAACTAGTAATAAATATATACATTTTAAAAAATATTTTCATAGAATTATTAAATAAAAGAAGTTCTAACTACCTTAGAAATGAAACGATACTAATAAAAAACAATTTGATAATTGCATCATTAATCCATTGCCACATATTTTAAAAAATATTCTTGCATTTCAGGCTTCGTTATTGTTTAAAAAATTATCAATACTTGAATTAAATCAAAATAGATATCATATAACGATCAGAATAATGTCAATAATTCGTTCATCATAGTTAGGACTTTGCGTTTTTTTTAGATGATCTAACTATGTTGTTTTACTTTTTATTCATAATTATTTTATTGTAAATTAAATATTTTATCATTCCTAAACTTTCAAGTAGTGTCTCATTCTAGTTAATATTGTTGTTCGGGTTTTTTACCCGCGTGTAAAATCTCTCTCCAATGTGTGAATGAAGAGAGACGGATAGTGGAAAGAGGATGATAGAAATGAGATTCAAATATACAAGTCGAGAGAGTAATGTGCTTGAAAC
>JAPYYT010003745.1:0-11805 GCA_030522565.1 Ceratosolen corneri | reverse complement strand
AACGTACGCTTGGGCCCGCGGAAGTTCAGTCACGTGAAACTACCGCTAAAAGTACCCACAGGCTGCAGCTCCCCCTTTTATCTGGGTGAATTGGTACGCTGCATTCGACACGATCGTGGACCACTAAACCTGGGAAGGACGAGAGCCTAGAACGAACAGACCGAAGGCAAGTACCGATGCGTACATTAATTTTATTGGACAAAAGGGCTGCCACTGTGTTTAATACAATTGAACAGCAAGTGGTACATCAATTGTTTACGCTTATAGTGCTACAAAGGTGTATCCTGTGTAACACTACCAAGATGATTGATAGACCTGTCCATTTATTAAAATACTTCTTGATGCCTGATTACTATTACAAAACCTCAATTGGATTTATCGTTGCTCATAGCGTTACCAAGATGTATTGATCTTGTGAACATTGCTACCAAGGTATGTTGCTCGTTGCTAATAGTGCTACCAGATGTATAGCCGACGAATTGTAAAATGATTGAGTTACTTCTGAGTTATGATTTTTGCCTTGAGTTAAATGATTGAAGTAATTGTATAACTACAGAAGCAAAAGTAACTAAATAAGCAGAAATAACTGCAAAAAATGAAGTAACAGTCCGCCAAGGCACACGCAGTCTAATTTAATGATATCACCCCGTCTTCCCTGGGGTTGTGTTCATCGTCTAGTTTTCTTGGGAGTGAGAAGATACCAAGATCGATTCACAATCAATTATCGTACTGTAATTAGCGCACTGCCATGATTAGGGGTGGATCTTACTAAAAAATACCGCACTGATACCCATTGCTGTGCAATTAGCAAAGTATAAATATTGTTTCTTTTTTTCGTGAGAACGGGGTAAATGCTTTTAGTGTTCGTAGAATCTTAAGTGATGTTGACTTTACTTTATTTTGCAATACACTCGAACAAGACCCTCAGAACTCTAGTCCTAGGCAAAGCTGTAAACAACGGTAAAACCAAAACCTTAAAACGATACTCGGGGATGATCAAAGAGGGTGAAGGCTTTTGGGATACACCTCACAATCATATACATACTGAAATTTTTAACGAATTTTGTAAATAATAAAGTATTGGTGAGATACGTTTGTGGTCCTCATGGAATCTCTAACAATATTATAGTTCCAAATTTCAAATGATGAATAAAAGTATTGATTTTTTTATTTTTAACTGGTATTTTTGTATCAATTCAAAATAAATTCTAGTTAAGCAAATGTCTTTACGGCTCAGCGCAACTCTTGACTTTTGACGAACCTGACTTTATTGTTATGCGATTTTCTATCCTTTTCCACTATCCGACTCGTAGGACTAATGTTTGGGATTATTACCAGTATTTAATTTTTCTCCTCAGTGTGAATGAGGAGAGGCAGATAGTGGAAGGAGGAGATAGAAGTAAGTTCCAAGAAAGGAGTCTTCGAACTATGTTTAATGTAATTCAACAGTTATTTATTTTATTAAAGTTGTATAATATATAGATATGATAGTGTAATGATTGAAAATAAAGGGTTTATAACCTGAGAATTAGGATTTGGAATTAATAGAAATAATAGATATTTATTTAATGAAGTAAAAATAGGAATAGGTGTAGGATATTATTATTAAAAGTGTATTGGTAAGTAATTGAGTTACCTCTGACAAAGTAGCAAATAATTAAGCAAATAATTAAATAATTAAGGATTTGTAGACTTACTGTGAGTGGCTGCAGTGTATATGTAAAATTACAAATAAGTATATATCTTCGATCTTCCTGCTTCTTAAAGAGTGGGATTGTTAATAAATTTATAATAATTCTATATATATTAGTTATTAAACCATTCACTGCTCGTTGAGAGGAGATTATTTATGAGATATGTACGTTTAGTGATTACACGCTTGTTACATGAGTGGTATTGAAAATAAATATATCTAAACTTACATAGAATATATTATTATACTGTGGATTGCTCAATGAGCCGCAATGAATACGATTAATGTTCTCTTGTACTTCCTGTAAGAGAATTATCGTGTAAACTACAGCCTTGCCTCATTTAATATTACGTACTTATGAACCAACCAAGTACAATAATGAGAATCATACTGTAAGATTTGAGGTGTAAGAAGTAACTGTCGTATTGTCCATGCGTCCGTATTTATGTAGCCGGTCACTTACTCGTTTTCCTTAAGAAGGGGAAAAGTCAGTTAGAAGTTTTAAAGTGTTCTATTAATTTTGATTGGTCTATTAAATTTGATTAAATATAGAGAGTTTAAAATCATCAAGGTGGGTTTTAGAAGAAAGGAGAGGTAGGGAACATAGTTGGCAAGTGTTTACAATGACATTTAGTTGAATTACTATTTACAAGTTTCGTGGAATCTAATATATACAAACTAAATGAATACTTTCAATCAGGGAAATGTTAAAGGAGAGATATCCGAAATCAAACGGAGTCTCAAACAAATATAATCAGAAAGTACATCGAGTATTACTCTCTTTTATGACCATTTACGATCATGTTTACTCTGACTGCACCTCGAAGATCGAAGACGACCACCCCTACTCAAGGAGCAGGCTGAAACATCAAAACTAAAGAGCGTGGCGCTGCGCGACAGAAATTTCTCTCAACTCTTCAAGGAAAGATCTTAATGCTGAAAAAGTGGTCTAAAAGTTCTAAAACACAGTGACTCGGTAAAATTTACAAGGAAGCTTCGTCCCGACGCTGGTGATCACCGGCACATCCAACTACTTTCTGGCTAAAACAGCTGCCCTGGTGAGACCAATAAAGTACGCATTCCAAGCTCCTGGTTCGGCCATCCAGCACGCCAGGGCCACGAGGAGAAAAGTGGGAAGTAACAGGCAACTGACGCTGCCATATACCGGTATTTATCATATTTATCAACGGGCACATTTAATTAACTGTTATTCCGAACCTGGCGGTATTCAAGTTACGCGAGAATATTGAGATATAATAAGAGAATACACTTCACCTAAAGACACTAACTAAAGAATATAGTTTTACTCATTATAATTTTCATTAGTCCAACTCTCGCGGTATTCAATTTACACCTGAATATTTGTGTTAGTGTGGGATTTACACAAATCAAATAAAGATTATATCATATTTCCACATATATTAAATAGAGACATCATTATTTCCGTATATTTTCAATTAAGACAGTTTACAGTATTAACATTACCACCTTAGTCTAAGCTTATTTCAATCCTGCCATCTCTCTCCCTTCGCACAGCCGGCTACTCCCCCCTTACCATCTTGGGAAGAGTCACACTTGAATTACTTCCAAATATCTAAGCTAACAAAACATTATGTATAAAAACTTCAGAAGTAAAATAATTGTTTAGCAATTAAATATCAATTTAGTATTTTTCAAAATTAATAATAATTTAAAGCTTAATGATTAATTTGTCAATTTACAGCCGTTGTAAAAAATTTTTTTATAGCTCATTTTTTATATAAAGTGATATTTAAATACCTATATAACGCTATAATAAAAAATTATAGTAAAAAATTACTAATTATTATATGTCAATTAGATGTACCGAAAAAATATTAATTACATTTTTAATTTATTTTCAGTATTAATTTTAGACATTAATTTAGTTAATAATAAATAATTTTGTTTATAATTAGTAATATGTATTTACGTAAATAAGTTGTTTTAATTCTATGTTGCCTCTGGACAGTTTTATTAAAATTATTTATATTATTTATCTTGGATTCATTATCAAAAGATAAAGTATTTATTAGTTGAGATAATTATTATTCAATAAAATTAGAAACGTACATTATTGTATTCATTTTTTCAGGATTAAATTTGCTTGTGATATATGCTTGATTAATAATTGTCATCAATTTATTTCAACATAATGTATATATACAATAAATAACTTGTGTATATAAATAAATAATTATAATACATTTATAATAATATACAATTTAATTTAAACATAAAGAATCTTAAAATAGTTATTAAAAATATCGCAAACAAAAATGGAATAATTATGATGTGAATACATAATGTTCAACAAATTTTTAAAAATCTTTGGTTTACTTAGAAATAAACATAAGATATTTTATAGCTAATCTTGCAGTTCAAAAATTAAATTTACTAAAATTTTCTTTTTGATATTAAAGTAGCTTTAAAGTCTTTAAAAATGAATTAATTCTTTGACTAAATAATGATATAATTTTTAAACTATTTCAAATTCATAAATAATTGTTTAATATTAACATTTCTGTAACATTTCCTTAATACGATTTTAATAATTATAAAATATAAAATTGTTAATCATGAAATTATAAATACTGATAAAACTATATAAATTTTCTTTAAAAGAGTAGCTATGATTTCAAATATTTTAGATTTCATACTTTGTACACAAATTTAATAAATGAAAATTAATTAAATAGTGCTTTTGAAAATATATCTAATTATGTAATTTAGAAATTTATTATTTTATTTTACATTATCTTATAAGTAAATAGTAAGTTTGGAATTTTTAAATGTGATTAGTTATACTTGTTTTCGATTGCCGATTGTAGTTATGGAATAATAATGATAGTCTTTTTTACAATTTGTAAAACAATGGCTCAAATCTATATATGTTGCACATCGTATGGCTAATTTGATCAATGTCGATGCCATATGACTTTATTTAGACTTGCAATTACATGTATATAAAACATGCATATGAAATGCAGTAAATATAAGACGGATGGAAGCCGCAAGGACAACGTATAGAAAGAGTAATAATAAACATTTAAAAGACGAAAGTGAATTGTTTCTTGTCAGTATCTTGCAAACCGTCGTGTCTATTAAATTTTATGGTTGTGCCTTAAAAAAAGTGATGTATGTATATATATATATATATATAATGTATATGTATATATATAACTTGTAACATTAAGAATTGATTCATAGAGATAGTGGTAAGAAAGTATATGAGAAAATTTTTAAGAAGGAAATTAGCATAGGGAAAAGAGGTAAAACGAAGCAAACAGAAAACCGCGACCAATATGGTAGATTGTTACTACATATCTAGAATATGAGCAAGGGGTTACAAAATGTTACTTTTCTAACTATCGCAACTACGTGTGCGCACGCTTGATCGCATCTTTTAGTTGGTGGGGGTTAGGCAGCATTGGTTTCGAGGGGAGTGAGTGAGGGGAGAACGTACGGTGAACGGAACGGCGTTTTATTTATGTAGTAAAGAGCACAAGTGATAAGAATATACCGTAAAGGGAAAAGAAATAAAGACAGAGAAAAAGTGAAACTCCATAAACGATTCAGAAGGCCTATTGAGATAGTGGTCCGCGCTTCATTGCTGCAATACTTTCAGCTTTTGTCGCCAATTTCGTTCGATTCTCAGCATCAAGAATCATAGTAGAAGAGAGAAGGAGAACGTGTGCTACCTATCGACCGAGTGTGCGCTAGAAGTAAAGGAATAGCCGCCCGCTCGAGTATCGAGTTTTAGCACTATAGGTGTTTAGCTTTCCGTCCGTTCGCTCATATGCTGTGATATGTGTAAGTGTGTAAAAGTGACATTTCTTTCAGGAAATTGGTGTCGTCCATCCTTTAAGTCACCAATTGAATTCTAAATTCGAGCGCCTTGTTGCTTCGAATCCTGCACAAATGAAATTAAGACTAATACGCATAATATTGTTAACATAACTCTGACATTTTACACGTACAACGGTGTTTTGTATTTATTTTCATTTGTTTTGTTTTACTTTCAAGAATGCGAGACCGAACTCGTTAATAATTAATAATGCGTCAATACGTATCGCGGTTATTGATGTCCTTTTTTGTTTTTTCTTACTCTAGTGAGAGTATCCAATGACACTAGGATTTTATTAAATCCAGTTTATTTATCTTAAGATTTGTGCCATAGAAACATTTATATTTATGCGGGTAGGTAATTAGGCGAGCAGCTGCCAATTAGATGGAAAGATAGTGAGTGAGAAAGGAAGCTGCGTCGAGGAAATAGAGGTACATGCAAAATTTATTGTATTTAAAAAAAAAAACCTATGATAATGAAAAGCTTCCAATATAATGTAGAACAAGGTATTTAATTTGAAGCGATTTATTATTATAGTGAGAAAATTCATATTATAAAGAAAAATTTTATATTTTTTAAATATATAATTTATAGTAATTCAAGATAAATTATAGTCAAACTATAGTTACAATTATAAACCAAATACTATTTTATGTATAAATTAGCTACAGATATTTATTTTTTTGGGAAAAAATAATTTTTATATCTTTACATAAATGATTAAAATGCATGTTAATCAAGTTTAGAAACAAATATTGCAAGTATATATCATAGGTTTTAATAATGAATTTCAGAAACGACTTGGATTAATAAATATTGATTAAATATTTTTCTGTAACGGTCATTATATATCATGATTATTTATGGATTGTAAAATTTACTAAAAAAAGCAGTACTTATGTTTATACTATTTTCATATATGATTCTCTTCTAAATAAAATTCATATTGTTTAGTGGCAATAAAAATTGTTTATCAAAACATCAAATGTAAGAAAAAGCTTGTATAAGTCTATAATAAATTATTGTACCACTAATTTTTTTAATCTGATTGGTAAATGCTCTTGATATATAGTAATATTTATCAATTGAACAAATGTATATTTTTAAATATTTAAAAATGAACGAATTTTCTTTGAATATTTTTTATATTTAAACAGTATTCAACCTTTCATTTGATGAACTATGAGTCATTTAAGAGTTTAAATAGATACTACACAATCGGTAATTTAATTTCTAAAGTAGTTTTATTCATTGACATATTTTTGAGCATTTAATTAGCATTTAAAGTTTAAATATTTTATTTGTATGTCAATATTTATAGAAATTTTTTGTATGTATTATTAAAATACCTAATATTATCAAATCATTAGCAATAATAAACAAGAAAGTTGTATAAATGCGTATATAAATGCATACAATAACTAAGTTGATAACAGAAAAAACTAACAGATTAATAAATAAACATATATTTTTAATAATTGAATTAAGTAACGTGGGAAAATTAGTTTATCTTGTCGTCGTTTGGGCGTATATATTGCCATGCATCCTGTGTAATGGCATTTGAGCGAGCCCCTTAAGTATTTTGTTACTCTCCAATCATGTTATTGATTTTATCCAACATAAGGACAGAACCGAAAAATCAGGTTATGCAAAATTATTCCTTACTTAAATAATAGTACGTCTTGTCTTTAACGGTTTATATTTTCTTTTTTACATATCTACCTTTTCTTTTAAAATAAAATTTCTATTCTGTTCTAAATGGCCGAGGTAGAGCCTGCGCATTTCTTTATTGTTTTCCCCTACCTTCCTTTTCGTCTTTATGTGTATATTCAATTAATCTCACTTATTTCGTATTTAAACTTTTTGATAAAAAATACAATACACTGCCCTTTCAAATAAAATTATAATAAAAACATTCCTTTTAGTAAATTGTTTATCTCCCCTTCAAAATTCCATTTTTTGAATTAAATTATTTAATTACCAAGCATCTATTACAATCGACAAAAGAATATTTCTTATTTTATAACTAATGTGTACTCTTTTTAGGAAACATTATATAATTTGTATACAAAAATATTTTTTATCATTTATTAAAAGCCTGTTTCGGACATTAAACTTAGTTTAATGTCATTTAATTTAGAATTTGAAAACTATAATTTTTAATTATATCAATAAACATTTTGAATTTATAATTTATGTCCGTTATTTTTACTAGGCTCGTATTGCAAGACACGTGATGGTCATATTTACTATTCCGAATTCTTTCAATTATATTTTTATACAATATATTTGATATTTATATATACAATTATTTATAAATACAATTATATTTTTTTTATATTTAAAACACAAAGTAAAAATATATAATTAATCTTTACTAGTTATTCAATCTAATATATTTTAAAGTATTTATTAAAAATATAATCGATTAAAATTTTATTATTTATTTGCAATTATGTTCTGAACCTATATTATTAAATATAAATTATTCTAGATTCATTTCTGTTATACCATTATATGTATTGTTCATAAATAAATGATTATTATTTTTTTGTTATAATTATTTATGATTATAAAGATACTAAATAATTAACCTGTAGAATATTGTACATTGAATATTGTCACCATTTAGTAGATAATAAATATAAAAAGATTTTTCATATTCTGATCAAAGAAAAATTAAATTTAATTCTTAATATATTTATAATTTTTAATTAGGCATATATAATTTATAAATCATAAATATATATAAGCAATTTAAAGAAATTAAAATTTCTAATTTTTTTAATTTGTAGAATACTTAATAATAGTTTCATGGTTAAAGATCAAATATCAACCCAATGTTATCAACAATTAGTAGAATCAGAAAGTGAAATGAACTCAAAAATATATTCGAAATAATTATTGTATAATATTATTATTAGAAACTAATGAACATACTTCTTGTGTCAAATATATTCGTATTAGTTATAGAAAAAAAAAAGAAAAAAATAAACAAATATGAAAAATGATAGAAAGATAAATATAAAAAGAAATAGGGAACATTTTAGTCATATTTAGAAAATAAAAAAACATTTAAATAAAGTAATAAAATTTAAATAAACAACAAAATATCACGTACAACAACAGTAAAATTATAATGTCTGACTAACGTAAATTTGAAATAGATTTATAACAGAGAATTTATTAGGAAAGAATAGAATAGTAGTAAAAGGAATTGTAGTTAAGTTAAAGAAAAATAAAATAAAAAAAGGTAAAAGTTTGAATATTTCGAAAAAGTTGGGAAAAAAATTAATGAATGTAAAGAAGAAAACGAATGACTGATGAGTAAAATAAGTCAATTAGAGTTGAAAAATGTAAAATCGATAGAATAAAAGTTACAAATAATCATAATAGGAGAATAATTTAGAAAAATAATATGAATAAAAACTTAGGAAAATAAATATAAAAATAATTTTATATTTATAAAGAGAATAAAGGAAAAAGTTCGTTAACAAAGACTTAAGCAAAGATAAAGATTTAAGAAAGTTGAATTCTTAAAATTAACATAAATGAGAAATAGTTAAATCGGAACAAAAAAATTAAGGAAAATATAGTGTGTCTGAGAGAGAGAGAGAGAGAGAGAGAGAGAGGTGAGGAGAATAGCATAAAATTAAATTAAAAAAAAAGTATACTTATAATTAAGTCATGGCCAGGTACATAATAAAAATATATGAGAAAAAACAAAATTTAAATTATAAATCATTAAAAAAGTAAAAAGAAATTAATACGATTGGAACGTAATGGATTATTAATAATAATATCAGAAAAAAGGACTGTAAATAAATTTAAATACAGAAGAAATAAGAAAATATAAAAATTAAAACGATATGATTTCACAAAGGGTGAAGAATGTAAAAGAAAAAGATAAGAAAGGTTTAAGAATGTCGATACAATAGTAAATAAGTAAAATGAAATGCATAAAAAATGTAAAAACAAAAATGAATGTATATATATTTCAGTAATTAATAATAAATAGAATATTGCTAATTCGATGTATTCAAGCTAAATGACAAATTTATTATTTTATTTTATTTAAGATTTATTCGATGAATATTTTTATTTGTCTTACAATTTATTTAAAAATTAAAAATTGTATTTATAATTATTAATCTAATGCACACTGTTGTGCTTAATATTTAGATACCTTAAGTTTATATTTAAATTAATAAAAATATATAGGATAATTATTAAATAAACATAATATTTATAATTGGCTATATTATATTATAACTGAAGTCGATTTATGAATATTTTTATTATTATTTATAAATTTTAATTATTTTAAAGAAAGTATTTAATAAATTATTTTTAGATATTAAAATTTTATTTACTTATAAGTTTATTATAGCAAAGAAATTTAATATATTCAAATATATATACTGTTTGTTATAGTCATATTACAATGTGTTACCGTCGATATAGAACAAGAATGTCAATAATATGAAAAATTGAATGTAGAATCATGTTAAGTGATAGGTATATTTATATAAAATACAAATAATATAAAATAATGAATTATTAAATCAAATTCTTTAGATAATCAGTCAGATAATGAACGAACTTTGATTATAAATAAAATTCTCTTATAATAAAAATAAAATAAGATTTGCAATGTAAACCTTAAAGTATTCTATAAAATTTTCTATTTGTTTCTTATTTTATAAACATAGATGATTTGTAAAATGTAAGCAATTTACATGTAATTACTGATTAAGTATAATTAAAAAAGAAAATTGATTATTTCAAATAAAATGAAAAGGTGGTTTTACTGAATTGTTGAAAAAATATCGAAAACAAACCAAAGTGACAATATATTTTTTGGATAGAGGTTATATATTAAAAAAAGTATATAACTATCTCTTGGGAGCTTACTAAAATTAAGTAGTCCAATGGATTTGCCATACAACAGTGTATAAAATAAGATTGAGAAGAATTTTAAATAAAGTTGATTATGTTTCTGTGTATATTTCAAACTGAAAATTTAAATATTTTACACTTATCACATATTATTAAAAGTCAGATTAAAATATAATATTTTATTTTTAATTCCCAACTGTATGGCTGTATTATATATACGATACGATATATTGGCTTATAGCTTTGACGTTATGCAGAATGAAAAAAGAAAAAGTTAAGATTAAATGCTTTTGAGTTAGAGAACAGCGGAGATGAATGTGTAACAATGGAAAGGCTTCAGCACATACGAGAATATATGAATAAATACAAATACGGTCAGTAGATAGTTCTTTAATTGAGTTGACAGTGATATTAAGGAACATGATATACGTTGAATCATTAATTATATTAAAATTCATCGATTTTTTTTGGACATACTATCGATAATAATATCGCAAATCATCGAAGAGTCAGTTTCTTAATAATATATAAGTAAATTTCAGTAATAATATATATTTACCTGATTTAATTGAAAGAAAGTATGGGTAAGAGCAATTTCGGCATTTGTGAAATATGAATTTTGCTCGGTGTAAATAACAAAAAACGTATAGCTCAGATTGTATGACATTAAAAAGTTGATATTTTTTTCAGATAATCATAATTTTATTGCTTTTGATTTCTAGTTCAAACAAAGATGAATGAAAGTTCGTTAGTTCATTTTCTTTATTAAATTTTTTATTTAATAAGTTTCCGTAGTTAAGCTAATTTTTATTAATTTAAATTTATTTGAGGCGTATTTTTTTTATAATGATAATAATAATAGTATACAGTATAATAATAATAATAACAATATTCAAAAATAATTTTATTATATATTATTTACTTTTAATATTAATTTATGAAACATGAAAATAATGTTCATGAAATAGTAGCAGGAATTAAACTTAAGAATTTATACTGTTTTATTTATTCTTGTTTTAAAATTATGTAGCAAGCTGAAATTTTATTTTTATAATAAATTAATATAATAAGTAATTTAATACATTAAAAAATCATATTAATAATAATATAATAAATAAAGGGTAAATAAAGGATAAAAGGGTTGTTCGAGATTATGATAGAATCTCGAACGTCTGTACTACCTCTTTGTGAATTGTTTTCAAAATATTCGAAATGTTTATGATTGCCAGATGTGTCCCGAGAGCCTACAAATAAGATTAGAAAAGTACGACGAGTGTTTTATTTCTCTCGTCGGTGACCTCCGTGTACAACCGTGTTTACTCGGATTGCGCCTCCATAGATCGACCAT
>JAPYYT010003744.1:0-11816 GCA_030522565.1 Ceratosolen corneri | reverse complement strand
ACATCTGAGAAAGACCCGAGAAAAATGAATCAGTATATATATATATATATATATATATATATATATATATATATATATATATATATATATTCAATTTATGAATAATTCGTGTCAAAATTTGGATTTGTTGTTTATATGTATTTACGTATGTTTGTTACAAAAATACAAACACTTCGTGTCACTAATAAAATTGACGTATTATTTATTTAACTTTAAAATGATTCTAGGAAGCGTTGCACAGTCGTTTTTATAACATACAACGATTGAAAATGTATTACAATGAAAAATAAAAATAGAATAATTATAATGTTTTAAATACAGATATTTCACATTATTTGCAGTAAAATATTTAAGACATCGTAAAAAATATGATGCGTATTTAATAACTATTTAATGCTTCACACATGATAATTCTGTCAATTTACATTTAAACAATAATACGGTTCAAATCCAACATATATAAGTTATTGACTATTAATTGGTTATTTAAAAATCTTTTGACTCATTCTTGTTTTTAATTGCCCTGTTTTTCATTAGATTTATTATACATTAATTACGCTTTCGTATTAAAATATTATTTGATAATTGTACTCGAGATAATGTCATTCGATTGTTATTATGGAAGGAAAAGATGAAGAGAGAGAGAGAGAGAGAGGGAGAGAGAGAGAGAGAGAGAGAGGGAGAGTGCTTGAAATATGATACACCAAGAGAATTCCTAGTTTTTACCTCAAAGCGACTTTAAGACTCCTCTAAATTTCCACTACTCACGTTACTTGTTTCTGGTTATCATCAGCGCATATAATCTATGATAGCGAAGATGAGGCGAGCAAGAATCACATTACACCAATTTTGAATTTTCTTTGTTCACGGTTATACGTTTTTTATAGAATAGTATATGTAGCGAGTCTGTTTGAATTAGCATTTTGATTATTAGCGTATATGTTTGCGAAATTTTTAATTAAATAAACACTAGAGAGAAAATTTCAAATTGGATTGCATCGACGTTTATTAGATCTTAGGAATAGAAAAGGTTAGATATTTATATATATTTGCTAATTAAGTATTCTATCATACTAATACCAATGCAATATAATATATATATTGTATTGAATATAAAAAATACGATTTCTTTCGTTTCTATAAGTTTTTTTTAATATAAAATTAAACTTATAACTATTATAACAGTTTTATAACAGTCAGAAATGATTGAATTATTAATTCCAAAAATCTCGCCCAAATAGAGCCAAACTCTAATTCTCACATTTATTTCATTCGTTAGTCTTGTACATTAATTACTTTTTATTCATAGTTATAAATTACTATTTTTTGCATTCGTTTTATTGTCGATAAAAATATAAATTTTAATTTGAGTAAAGCAGTTAAATCTACGCAAGGATAAATATTTTATAAAAATAGAATTTTGCAAAAAAGATATTTATTAATTTATGTGTATGTATGTGTGTATATACATATATAATCTTTCAAATTATGTAAATTCATTGTGTATAAAAAATTATTTTTATAAATAGTTTAAAGATTCAAAATTACATTTAAATTTAATTTTTATCATTTATTAATGTTAACAGTTTGAAAAAAGTAATGACTTTTTAATTTGATAAAAGTATAAATTTCCAATACAGTTTCATTCATGTATTAATAATACCAATCCTTCATCTTAACTTATAAGATATTTTTTATAATAAAACTAAATATTAGCCATAAAATTATTTTTGTGATTTTAACTAAAAATCAATAAAACTTAATTAATAATAAAATTTAATAAAACTTTTAGTAATAAAATTTTTGTAATAAAGAACAACAATTTTTCTAACTGATTTCTATAATATAAATAATAGCTTAAAGAATAAATTATCATCTTTCATTTCAATAATGATTTTGGTGAAAATAAGAAACTTAAATTTTAGTATTCATTACCCCAATAAGCACATTTTTTTAATCTTATGCATACGTAAATAATGTTAAAAATTTGCTAATGTTACCTATGTTTTACGCCGAAGAAATATTACAAGGTGTAATAAAAACTTTATTACCAAACACTATTTGCATAAAAATTCTGAAGGTTTGCTGTTAGATGACATATGTATGCACTACAATTCCACATGCGCATGCACGCATTCTAGTTTGCTTGGACACCATTTCATATATATACAAATGCACACATCTATACCCACACACACTTATTTGAATACCCTACGTACGCATATATAAACACAAGCGCAGACACGCAGTACTTGCGTCATCATTGATTAACACCATATAACAACCATTATCAGTCGTACAGGTTGCACTTCCACAGCCATCATGAAAGTATACATGAGCACACGAACACACCGTACTCACCTTAACAAATCAAAGCCATACACCTGCGCGCATATGTACTATCTATAAATGCATGTGCACATGCGTATTCGCTCCCGCATACATACACATATGCAATCATTTCAAAAAGAGAAAAAAAATTCATTTGTTTATTATATTGCTCATTTGTCAATATTGAAAAATTACAATATTCCATTATTTAAATTCACAAGTTCTTGTACATTTTATGTAAAATTATCATCATTTTTTATACAAATGAAGTTGTATACATTACTGATTTAATTAAACATGACAATATCGTATAAAGTCATAAAATCACATAAGACATCTCCAAACAACACATTATTTAATACGTTAATATCATACATATATATATATATATATATATATATTATATGATTAATAAAAACAGATTATAAGCATTAATTGATTTAATTAAAAACATAATATTGCTTAATGCCAATCAAAAGATCAATTAATATTAAAAATGAAGTATTTAAGAAATTTATTAAAATCATAAATTCTATTGATTTTTTTTATCATTAATTGTAGCTCATATGACATTATAAATATAAATATCACTGACTTTTACATAAATTCATCGAAGTGAGTATTTATTTCGATGGAATGCTATAGTTATTGTTAACTTTTTCATTTCATACAATATTTTTCCCTAAAAATTATAATCTACATAAAAAATGTGTGAAAAATTATTTATACCATTTTTCGTTACAAAGACACGTATTGTCAGATTTAAATTGAAAGAAAATTTATGTGAAAATCAGTAGGAATGTAATTAAATTTCAAAGCACGGTCTTGAGCGAAATCTATATGTAAAGTATATTGGAAATGTGCTAAAAAATTCAATGGAAAGTGGTAGCATATGAATGACAGTAACTCGTAAAATGTATATGATATAGTAATTTTAAATTTCTAATAAAAGATAATCAAATAGTAAGAAATTATAGCTCATAATCGAATACAGGAATAGAAAAATTATGTTTGAAATTTTACATGTTGGAGTTTTCCTGAAAAAGAACGAAATATTTTATTAAGTCTTCTTTATTACTTATTCTAAGTATTATTATTTCATTATGTTTTTTAATGAAAAAATTTTTTTTGTCTAATTATTATTAGTAGTTAATTATTCATAATAATTATGTTTGTTCAAAAAATCTATATGTTTAATATACAATAAAATTACATTGTTTATAATATAACAAATGTTTATAATATAACACATAAGAATTTATAAAAACAATTTTGAAAATATTTTTCAAACATGAATTTTATAACAAAATAAAAATATATATATAGTTTTGTAACAAACTTGTAATAAATTTGAACTGCTTAATATGATCTATTAAATTTCTTTTTGAAATAACTGTAAGAAATATACACTTTCTGGAAATATTCAATATGAAATAATCATATAAGTAATATATAGGTTATATTTTTAATTTTTTTAACGCTAAATTAATACCTATAAAAAGAATTTTTTATTACACAGGAACTGTTGAAATGATAATATTTCTACAGTGTATTGTACTTATGCTTTATATTATTATTTGTACCAATAATGTAAATATTTATCTTGTGTATCGTTGATCCATCGATAATTTGCTTTCAATTGAGAAATATGTCCAATTAAAATAAATTGATGTAAATTATATACATAAGGGTAATTAAAAATCAGTTTAATATGAAAAGATAATAATTTTCTATTCATTTATTTTTATATAATAATTTTATTATTTTTCTTACTAACTCATTACAATGTTATAAATCTGTTTTTAATCTTCTAGTTTTTAGAAATTGCGTTTTCCTAATGCTTTACTAATGTTTGTTACGCGCGCTTGATGAATAAATTATTAATAAATTATTGTACTTTCGAATAAAATGCTTCTATCTTTATAATTACTACAAAAAATATTGCAATATAAAATAAAAATGAAGTCAGATGTATTGCGATTTGTAGAGAGCTATACTAGAGTGAGAAAGAGAGAGAGAAAAATGTGAGAACCAAAAAGTGATAGAGAGAGAGAGAGAGAGAGAGAGAGAACGAATAAGAATTATGAGAAGCGCGTACACTCATCCACTATTAATAGACGTTTGCTCAAATTTTTATTTATAGAACGCCAAGACGTTTATATAGAGTTATCCGTGTTTAAATCTGAGACGAATCTCAATTGTAATATTACCTTACATTGACGATATAGATCGGTAATTAATATCTGTATTCTTCCAGTTCATTAGGGTTTTATGAAATCTTGTATTGTTTCTATATTCTTAAAGGCTGGATAAATTGTGTGTAAGATAAAATTAAAAAGTTAGAATAATTAGAAATCAAGTGCTTTTTTCTCTTCAACACGTGACATTGGCATAATTTATCTAAATATGAGATAATATTTGTGTTGCAACTATGACGATTAATTTTATTTTTATCGATGAAATTTATGTATTAAATATCATATAATATCATCTAATTGAAGTGCTCAAGCAACTAAAATAAACTTTTGTTATTAAATATAAATAGAGAAAGATAGACGATAGAGATGGTAAAAGATAAAGATAGCTAATAACGTACATTTATATAGTTTTAATTATTTATTATTTAAAATTCGTTTTTCATATATTATATATTATAAACCCTATTTATTAAAAATTGAAAGACAGGATATTGATTTCCATAAATTTAAGAAATTTACTCAGAACAATGTTAACCCTAGAATTTAGTGAAAATTAAAATTTTTATTAATTTATTAGAACTATAATAGTTTATATAATAGTTATAATAAAATATAATAGAATTATAATAGTTATACTGTCGTCATTTTATGTTTAAAATAAAAAATATAATTAATATTTTATTTACATAAGAATAATTTTGTTTATTATTGAGGTTTTATAAATTTGTTATAATAAACAAGTATAGTATGATATTACTGTAAGATACAATTGATAATTACTTTATTAATTTTGTTGGAATTGTAAGAGAAGCATTATTCAAGTGTCTCCTTTAAAAGTACAGCAAATATCATAAATAATTGTTCTTGAGTTATAAAAATCATTTTCAAGTTTTTTTTGTTCAATACTTTTGAGAATAATATTTATTAGCTCGACACATATTTCAACGATTTTCTTGACATTTATATATTACAGCTAATCAAATCAATCGATAAATCACAATATAAATATTTGGGTAAATAATTATATTTAAAATATATATAAAGCAAAAGTTTTAATATATTATATACTGTTTCTATTACTTATTGTACAATTTCGTATTAAATTGTTGTGTTAAATTATTAAAGAAATTTATGCTGTTCATTTAATTTTTAGCTCATTCAATGAATTGTACTTATTTTATTAAGAAAATGCATAATCCATGCTAATGGTACAACAACAACATTTTAATACGCAGAAACACATTTTAACTATAAGTCACAATCAGATAAAAAAGTTTTCCTCCGTTGATAATGACACTTGGGCTGAATTTTCGTACAAATAAAATCAGTCACATCTATGCCGATTTTCACCAAATCACATTTGTTTTCATCGCAACACTTATCTCATATTCTCTCTCAACGCAGAAATACTTAAATAGACAGTGAATGCTATTTTCCTCCTCTATGAAGAGCACGATTGCCAAAATATGACATTTCCGATTGTACAAGCATTGACTCATTCTTCATTGGCTGCTCATAGATATTGTACGCGATGTCATTGTCGTACGTTCAACTATATATCCCTCATTTTGCTCATAGGGAATCTATTATTGGAAAACAGAAAATCCTGTTTAACAAGCGTTTCGAGCTCTTAGCTTTTGTGGGAGAAGGATGGAAGGGGGAATTGAGTTTTGCATCTCGTTATAAATAAGGCGCTCCCCGATTGTTGCCACTCTATTACGGGGATTCGCGCGATTCCGCATTTGAATCCTAATAGAATACCGAGGACTTCAATTTTTTTTCTTCTCCCCCCTTGATAGTATTAAGTTCTGAAATAATGCGAATTGTAAATAACCGCTGCTATTAACGGAGGAAGGAGCGCCCGCAGGACCAACGGACTCCGGCGATTGTCCCGGAGATCGGGGAAGAGATAACGAGGTTACGAATGTACCAGGAATCGCTCGATAATTATGATTGAATTTACCTTGATGTCGCATTTTTATAAATAGGTTACTCACTGAGCTCCAGCCTTTTGAAACGATGCATATTTCATGCAACGCCACTACTCCCTAATTATTCATGTTTTCACAAGATTTTTTAGTGCTTCGTGTTATGACTTGGTCGTAACTGGTATTGGTCAAAACTTCTACTGGAACTAACTCCACTTGGCTATCATTGGGAAATTTTTTAGGAGCAGATAGAGTTCGGATATCTCAACGTCTAAGATATTCTGTCTGATAAGGGAATTTAGAGATAAGATCGAATCGACACGAATATTGGTTGAATATTATTTAAACAGTACATGGACGCAGCTAATTGGCTCGATATCATTTTTTATACAAAGCAAATGAAATTAATTACAAAATTCTATGCAGTTGCATTTTAGGATAAAATAATTATTGAAAGAAAAGGAAATAAAAAACTCGTTGAAAAAAAATTGACTTTTACTTTTATTTAAATTTTCATATAATTAATTGTGATAATTTAAAATTTATCAATGCTATATTTTAAACTTAATTTTTTTTTTAATACAAGGATCCCGTGTTCTATATTATTAAAACATTTCCTCGAAACTTCCTAATTCAAATATTTATGTTTAAAGCCTCTATTTTTAAACTTGTTCTTAATATAAAATGACTTTCGAATTCAACTGTTTCATATAAAAAAAGAAATATATTAATATTTTAAATTTTAAATATTCTCTCGAATCATAGAAATTATTTGACAACGTGTTTCTTATTTAATGTGCACAGAGATAAATAGTTGAAATGTATAAAATAAAGCAACTTTTGCACGGATTTTAATATTCATCAAATACACGTAGAAATAAACTAATTAGTATAAATAAATCTTAATCTAAATAAATATTTAATGTTTTAACAAATTTGAGATCGAGTGTGTTTCACCGCTTTATTCAATAATCTCTCTTATATACGCTTACATTTATAAAAATATAATATTCCAATATCTACGATGACTAATGGGTTATGCATTAAAATTCCAATTACTTGCATAAAATTAAGAGAATTTTGTATATTCTGTAATTTACGATTTATAAAACTGTTTGACTATGGCATAAGCAATATTGTAATTTTTCAATTGTCATTTAAAGCATTTAATTTAAATGGGCAATCCGTTGAAGATAAGCAAATGTACATTCGAGTAAAAATTTATGTATATTTTAAATTGCAAATTGATGTTCCAATATCGAAATTTGAAAAAATATTAAAGATATTAGGAAATGAAAATATCAATCGTCACTTACATTATAAATCAGAATTAAGAAATATATATAATAAGTTCATACAAAAAGTAATGATGGGAATTTTTGAAAATGTACATGATATTAAAAAAAAATTAATCACTCATTAATAAGCTGTTTATAACTAGATATATTAATTAATAAGCATACGTTGTAGAAGTTTTGGACGTTACTTGGTTTTCAGTAGTTACTTTCTCTTTGAAATGTTAAGCTTTCGATTTTCTCTTACATTTTTATGTAATAAATGTACATTAATGGTCGCTTAAAAATTTCAAGAACCCGTGATGCCTATAAGTTGCAATTGACCATTTTATCGAAATAAAAATAAAAATCCGTTACTTTGTAGAGTATTATAAGAATTCTTGCAATTTGATTAAATTATACGAATAGAAATTACAAATTGTATCATGTAAAAAATATCATACAGACACAAGTTAAAATTATGATTTAACATTTGAATGATTGTAAAGAAAATATAAGTATTATTAACATTTTGTAAATGTAAAAGTTAATGTTTGTTTAATAATCTATGAAAGAAGACTTGAAACGTCTATCGTTTTGTATATGAAAAGTTTCGTTAATATTTTGTTTACCTTCCAATCACTTAAAATATCAATTTCATGATAATATAGTTTTTCGCGTAAAAATCAATTTTATTGACAGAAAGCGTATTTAACATTTATATATTTATGCTATTGCAATGAAATTTGAAACGAATAATTTGACAAATGGGCCATTTGAAATGAAACTTAACAAGCTAATGTATTACATTTGTTTTTACGTGTTTTAATCATAAGTACTTGTATTAAAGTGCTAATTGTATTTTCGTATAAATAATTTGAATAGACCATTTCTTACCACCACGTATCAGGATAATAAGTACTTTTTTACACATTTTCGTAGATCTGAAAATAATATAACATTAAAACTGTAATTTATATTGAAAGATAATGTTATAAGAACGAATTGTCGATCAACGAATTTCTATCAAATGATAAATATCAAGTCGTAGGTATGGCGCAAATGCAATAAAATAAGTAGAAAGATAAGTTAATAGGCATTTTTCAGCTATTAATTTAATGTAAGCTTCATTTCTTAAATAATCGTCCAAAATATCAATCGTTAATTATTATTAAAGATAGCTTATAAAATTTATTATCGGAGCGAAATATAAAGTAGGAGGTAAGCCGCGATGAGAGAAGTTATTCACAATATTATACAATACATTTGTCTTTGTTCATTTGTAGCCTGAGCAGCGCTCTTTACAACGCCTATATGCTACAAAGAAGCGGCATAACGATCAAGTGATTATAAATAAATACGTAATCAAGTTGAAATGTGTATAAATAGCATTGGCTCGTAATCGTAGGCCTGCTCGCGGTAAAATAGAAGCGGCAGAATAAGAACGTGAATAATAAGGGGAACGATATCGATGATTATGAGATTGTAGATTGATTGTGGTGAGCAGTCGAAGGGCATTTGTTAACGAGCCCAGTGTCTCTGGCACACCGGAAGCATTCTTAACGAGGCGCAAGGCAGGCGTGTCCCTCGTCTCTAAGCTCATGCAAAGACATTGGAATTAGATTGGGACTGTATAAGCCGAGACAATGGAAAATCAAGAGACGGCGAGGACGAGGAGCTTCCAGTCGATAAGAGGCCGAGTTGGCCGGAACATCTCTAATCCAAAAGCCAATTAGCCTGTGATGTGCGTCAATGCGGGTCAATCTCCAAGTCGCACCTACGGCGAGGGCGTCTTAAACTCTCGGAGGGAGGCGAGTCGTCGATGTATAAAGTTAGACAGGTTTGGCACAAGGCGATATCCCCCGGCAGATGACTCTCCGTCACATTGACCCCGCATTCCTCATCGCGGCTCTTCCCGCGCTCGAGCCTCGTCCGCTTAAATATAACGCGCGCGATTTCCTATTCTCGGCGGGCCTCGAGGCACACCGGTACTTTGACCTGCCGCGGAACCACATTCTTCCTTCCGCGAAGCCGCATCCCGCGAGGGGTTAGTGGACCCGTCGAGGAGTCGCGCCGGCAAGTGGCGGCGAGGATGGGGTTGCCCCTCGGGTGCCCCAAGCGGAAGTGAAGGGCGAGTGGTGTGAGCCTTGGTCGGGGCACTTGGAAGGCGCCTAAGCTCGACGATTAGTCGCTGCCAATTGATTCTCTGCGCTTTCTTACTCGCGCACCTTCTCTCAACCAATGCCATTCCATCGATATTGGATCTTTACGTCTATGGTTTATGGTAACTACGAGCTGGACTCGTTTTTATGTGTGGAAGGCCGAAGCAATATGGGGATGCGATTGAGTTCTCGGATGATAAATACGTGTGCGGTTGGTCGTTTTATTTTTCCGGTAACTACTGTTCGCCCCATGTAAGCCATAATTAACGAAGATAGATGGGACATCTTTTATACGACGTTGCGTAATATTTTAGTGTCGGAGGAATTTTAGTAAGAAATCAAAATTTCTTTGCAATCGGTAATTTACAATTCAATTTATTAAACATGCCGTCCATTTAATTAGAAGCATTTGCCGATACTTTTGCTGATACGAATACCGATGCATATACACGTGCACATACATATATTCGTACGTGCGTGCATACATGCATATAATAATCAAATTACGTGGTAGAACGTTAAGCACTTCTCTAACAGTATAATTTAATAGCTACATTAAAATTTACACCAATGAAATGTATTATTAATAATTTCTTCATTCGAGAAATTCAAAAAACAAAAGCACAATATTTGTCTGAATGAAGCCATAATATTATTTTCATGAATTTTCAACTTTTTAATCCAATTTTTCAAAGCACAAGTTATAAATCTCTTGAGTATTCATAATTTTGTCATTCTATTTGTAAAATCGTAAAAAAAACTATTGGGAAAAGAATGATGAGAGAGATAAAATAAATTTTACATTGGAAATAAGTGGGGCAAATCGTAAAGTTTCTAAGAATCCTATTCGAATTCGTATTGCTGTACTTGCATATTGAGTTTAATCTATCGTGATTCATAAAACGAAAGAAATTTTCATACATAATGTATAGCCAAAGAATTGTTAAATGTTTATCAGTTTATTTAGTCAATGTTAATAAAGAAAATCAACGTTAGAGGAGCAATTTTATAATGAAACTGAATATCAAAGTAATGTACTTTTTAAATTTAGTATTTATGTAACATGAAATTACATTTATATATTACGCAAATTCGCCAATAATATTGTCGATTTCTACATTTCTTCGAATAAGCAATCAAATGCTGATTTTGTGAACAAGTGCTCAACCAATACAACTATAGCTTAAACACGTACTACAAAGCTGAAGAAATAACAGTGATATGACATAGTACTTATATATTTATAATTCTTATAATTCTTTATACTCTAGTCTATTACTTGTAATTCTGTTAACATCGTTTTAATTTCTCTCTATATACTATTGTACACATATTATTATTATTAATGCTTGCATTATTGCAATTCTATTTCTACTTTTGTATGTTTGAGCTTGACAGTGATATAGGTGAGCATAGATAAATATTGGATTATTTGAAAAATTGTAAGCATGTTAGAGTCCGAAACTTTCCAAGTTATAAACAGTCCTTGTTATTTTAATTTTAACTGCTTTTCCTCACTCGCTTTTTTTTCACGACAAAAATTCACTCACACTCTCCTCGGCCAACAATAAAGTTATTACTCGTGTCTCTCGAATTTCGTCCGTGTCATTAAATGTTGAAAAATTCACGAACAGTCATAAATTGTCTAAAAATACTAAGCAATGGATTGATAATTTAAGGTGCAAAAACTGAAAGGGAAACAAAGAAAAACATAAACATCGACCCCTTGGAAAAATAACTAATATGTGTGCGGCGTAAACCATCAAGTCTGCGGCGATAAGGGAATGCATTTTCTACGGAATGCCTTAATTAAACTGTTGCGATCATCGATCTCTGTCCCATGGGCTTTCGGTCGGTAAATCAAAAAAAAAATGAAGAGCTGATGCGAGTGCCGGGTTGGGGGCGGGTCGAGTCGGAGGGGGT
>JAPYYT010003743.1:0-11824 GCA_030522565.1 Ceratosolen corneri | reverse complement strand
TGTATGACAATGGTTTTTAAATTATGATTGGTGGACTGCAATAAGTAGGTGGTCCTTTCTTGGACAATACACCATTGTCGTATTGCCGATCGTCGCACGCACCGATACAAACTGACAGGCGATAACAGATGTAAATCATACTAGTCAAATTCTTACGAATGGTACGATAAATTACAGGAGGTGGCCGGTATATGCAGTCTACGAATCTTGAGTTTAATGTTGATTTTATTCAATTTCAATAAGGTCCGAGAGATAAGCGGTTACACTATGGCTCACATTGCGCTAAAATTATTATTCAAAGTTGCACCATAAATTCAGAGTCGGTACTCAAAATGCCATTTATCATTTAACACTCATAAACAGGCCAGAATACGAGTGTCCTAATCACATCCTGCAGCAATCGATATTCGAATTATAGACTTAACGATAAGGCACGAGAGGTATGGTCCAACAAATAAAATAAGGGCACATGCAGCACTTATAAGTAAACGTAAAGCGCGCACGGAAATCTAGTGCTTGAAAACAAGTAGGAAAATATAATACTTTTCCTGCTCATATCCTATTGCAAAACGATACTTAAATTCTGTGTAAGAAATGAGGCGCGTATATGATTATGATAAGTAAAACTAAGGCACATGTGGTAAATATAAGACTCTCGCGATAATTTTTCCGAGATTTAAAATAAATCGGACTATAGAATTCATAAATAGATTTTCAAACAATATTGTATTATTTTTGGTTACTAAAAATTTCCAATGAATCTTAAACATGTACAGATCACGAGTATCTATGCTCATAGTATAATTGCAACATTATTTAATGTACCGCCCAAATTTGATGATGCATTAAGTTTATGGAACTTGTTGAATAGTAAAATATAGGTTGGATTCAATTTATAACAAATCACATTCCTACACCTCTTTTATTAATTCTCAATATGAATTTCGAAGTTTAAATTTAATTCTTAAAAAAAATTGATTTAATTCTATTGAATAAATATATATTTTTAAATTTTCTGAAACTTTTATGTATGCCAGTGATATTAATATTTCAATAGAAACGGAAAGCAACTATATGAATATAGTATATAACAATTATTCATGTATACTAGGATTGCTTTATGATAGCAGCGAATTAGAAAAAATTTTATTATAATGTACATAGAATTAATTGGCAATGTGCTCACCTATTAATCTACGACAGGACATACCCTTGAAAGATATAGAGTGGAAGGAAGGAGAAAGATAAAAAGGTCAAATGTATAATAAACGAAATAACAAATAATTAAAACTTGTTCTTTACATCTCTCGGCTTATAAAAAGAATAATTTATATATATGGATTATAAAGAAACCAAATTATAAAGAAACACAAATATCTTATATGATTAGCAAACAATAAAATATTCTTAACTCCTTTCGTTTTCCGTAAGTATTTATTATATTATAATATTATAACTGAAACTATTACAACTATTACTTCTGAAAGTATTACAAATATCTAAGGCCATTATTTGGATTAATAAATACACCTACTGTGTACGGAAAAATGAGATATAAATCCATGGTGCTGCTTATTAAATGTGAATTAATTAATGTTTTTAACTTATAGTAATAATAGTATAACCGTCTGTACATCTATAATCTTCAAATGAGCTTTAAAAAAAATAATTGAGTACTACGTCAATTTAAACTAAACGAGCTGACATTCGAACTGAATGATTAATACTAATGTTTTATTAGACATTTCTAGCACGAAGTATTATTGAATGGAATAAGATCCAACAGATATAAAATAAAAGTCACAAATAGTTTTAAAACCTTAATATATGAAATAATTCGAGTTAATTAAAAAATTAAAAAAAAGAATCATGTATTTATACAGTAAATAATATAAAAATTAGTTTCATAATAAGATGGACATATATTTTATGTAGCATTATAAGGTAATTAACAGTAATACCACCTTCAGAAACTAATGATACTAGGAATTTGACTTGTTTCTTAACATCACGAATGGCTGCAGTGATTACTTTGCGTACGCGTGCATTAACGGAGAAATTAACCATATGTGGAATTAAAAAATAAAACTTATCAATAAGTATGGAGTTCAAATAAAATTTGAATAATACGGATAAAATGTGAAACAGCAATCGATATCGGCTGATAAAAGTAATAGTACCATAGGATTAGAAATAAAACTAAACATTTATAATAACTATAGTGTCCTCGTTAAAAACAAGCAGAATAAAGAGGATTCAGTATAATATACGATATAGACAGTGCTAAAGAATTATGGAATCGCATAATGAATGATAGCATCCATAAAAAGTAAATTAACATATAGATCTATTTGAGATAATAAAGTTTCGGTATTATTGTACAATAAACCATTAATTAATTATCACTTTTACAAAAATGCTCTATTTAAGTACTCTCGTTTAATTATAAACGAGGTAAATAAAAACAATTTATTTGTATTTTATAAGTTATTTATTTTTGAGGTTTAACAAATTAATCATTTTATAAAAATCGAATTAAAAGTAAATTTTATTATTGAGTTCCTCAAATCTTCAGTATTATAAAAGGATGCATTTAAAAGATAAAATGAAAATCTTATTCAGAATATTATTATACAGAGTAAACTAAAATTGAAGATTACCTAATTTTCAAAAATATATTGCGATAGTACCTAAGAGTTTATTTAAAATAATACACTGACTTTGATTGGTTTTATTTTAAAAAATTCTCTCCCGCATAAACGTGGTAATTTTTTTCTTATTTTTAAAGTAAATCAAGGCGAAACTTAATTTATAATTAACTAACGATAAAAGGTACCATTAATTATTTGTACATTTATTAGTTAATCTAAAACACTGAAATAAATTGTATCCTCTACTCATTAAATTTCCTAAAGGAGACTAGTTTATGTGAAGTGAAAATTTTAATATAAAAATTATAGTTATTATTAAAAAGACGAATTAAATAATTCTTAATTATCATTTAAATACATTTTATTGTGTAGGTGATTAGTATATAATTTGAATAATTGTGAAATAAAAATGTTCATTGTCATGTGTTAGTAGACATGTTTCGAATTCAAACTGGACAATCGCATATACCTTTTGCCCGCAGCGCTGATACGTGTCTAATAATTTGATTGTGGAAGCTCGCACCAAAGTCTGTTGATTTGGACTCTGTTTTTGAAGTCCATTATTATGTAGCGTGCTGAAAGCGGTATTGTTACTATTAACCGAATATCGCTGCAGGGCAGGATTATCCAGTTGGTAGTCACTTGTTGATTGGACCAAGGCGTGCTGGATGACCGAGTGGCCGATGTCGTATTCCAACTTGCGCTTCTTGCTGTGGTGGTGAGCGGTATTGTTGCCGCTGCTGCTACTGCTGCTGCTGGTGCTGCTGTTGACGCTGCTCGTCTGCTGTGTTTGGATGAACATGTCACACATTCCCTAAAACATCGAAGTAATGATTTTATTATGATAATTATTATTATTGTAAAGATATTTTAAATTAAATATGTTTGAGTACGATGGCAATCGGATTATTATTATTCTATTAATACTATATATCTTCTAAGGTTGGCTTTTAGATTGATTAAAGCATTGATTTTACAACTGATTGTTATATGAGATAATGTATTGCTTATTGTATATAGTAGGTAGTATATGCTAGTGTGATATAGAATAAATGTTATTTAATAGTTTTATGTAGCAATCTATTTCTATATTTTCAAAGGATGTAATTTTGAAATAATTAATTCATTTTAGTACGTAATTAAGTACATCATTGAATTATTAAAAACCATGTGTTTTTTAAATTTAAAAGATAATTCTAGCCATTATATTTTCTGTGTACTTTTATATTAAAATATTTTATCGTTTACTAATAATTGTGATAAATTTTGTTAATGTTCCATATGCTATTATTTTAATAGCATTTAAACGCTTGGTTGAAGTAAAATTGGTACTAAAATTTTCTAAAACATTTTTCTGATGAAAGAGCTTATAATATAAAACGATCTCAAAAGTATGACAGAATTACAATTTGCATAAAATGTTAAAGGAAGAGAAAATATTAAAACTGCTAAATATATTATTAATCTTAATGTTAATTATAGTTAAGGGATGTGATCTTGGTGAATAAATACTATAAATACTACTGCATGTCTTATGGCAGTTGAATAAACATCTCAGTGATCGATTGGAATCGATTAGTGACCCGGACCTAGATCTATCTTGCATTGAAGGCAAAGGTGGGATTTTTACTATATTTCTCTTTTTACCCCTAAACTCGATTTGAGGCAAGTAAGCCTCGATTTCAATTTGAGTATGTCCTTTAAAGTAGAACGTGAAAATAATTCAAAGATTATAGTCCTAGAAGCAAAAGCAGCTAAAAGCAAGATTTCTGGCTTCATACAGAGAAACAAACTACATGGACACAAGACTATGGAGGATTAGGTATTCAACTTACGACATAAATTAATAAGTAAATGTAAAAACATTTTTTAATTAAATAAAGCAACTTATGCGATCCAGAGCAATGCATACGCAAGTATTTTGCATCCAGTCCTCCCTCACCCCTTTCACGATCTGTTTCTCCCGCTCATCACCTTGGGGAGAATTCACATTCGAGTTAAATGCCGAACACTTTTGAAAGAACATTAACCATCAACTATTAGAATAATACATATTTTTAAAGCAAATTTTATTACAAATTTTATTTAAAATTTATTAAAAACATATATTATACTAAGGTTTATTTGCAATTAAAGATTGAATATAAAAATTTTTAACTGTGGACCTTGTTTATAATGATTAGGCAATAATGATCAAATTAAGTATATATATTATTAATATAAATAATTTACTCATTTTTCTTTTGAATTTTCAGTAATCATTTTAATTGTTCATTTTATTAAAATACTTTACAAAGTACAAAATATAAAAGTTCATTTTATTAAATCACTTTATGTAATGTTGTCATTTAACAGAAAATATATTCCTTAATATAATTTCTTATTTCATTACTTTATGAAAAGAGCAAATAATTGTTTTATTGTAAATAATCAATATCAAAGCAATTTATTAAAAGTAAATAATAATTAGAACGTATTTCGCATTAGACAGTATTTCGAAGGTATTATTAATTTTAATTATTATTTATTATATATATATGATTAAATATTATTATTAATTAGAAGATATTTCGAAGGTATATACGCAGCGCACCATTTCATCACCTCCTCTTCCCCCTACTCTCGTCAAAGGACGTTGGCACTATTTGTCTAGGGTTCCAATGACAACTAAAAATTGGTTATTGCCCAATCACCTAGATTTCCCACTGTCACAGAAATCGAAGATTACCACTCCTTACTCAAGGAGTAGCGCGAAGACATTAAAACTAGACTGCACGCAGGTTGCATTTGAGAAATCTCTCAAAGATCTTAGTTTCTTTAAAATAATTTTAAAATAAATTTCCAGCAAAATATGATGGTCTTACAAAGAGTTTCTTAAGTATCAGTGATCAGCTTCAACCCGATGCTGATACCAGTTCGCTACAAGTCAAGTTCTTCTTCGCGGCTGGCATCTGCTCCTCTCCACTGGGCCATGTTTCCCCGAGTTCAATATATATCAGTTAGCGAAAAAACTCCAGGATCTGCCAGGAGGACCGTATATAAGATTAAGACGCAACAAGGCAAGTAACGACCGATATTTAAACTACTAAAACGAGACCATCTCGGTGTTCAATTTACAACTAAACGTCGTCATAATATTTGGTCAACATTACGTATTCTGCCAAACAACAACGTAATTGGATATAAATAATATATTAAACGAGGACTAATATAAAAACTATTGGAACGAGGCCATCTCGGTTTTCAATTTACTACTGAACGCTGCCATAATATTTGTTATTGTTCTGGTATTACGCATTCGGCCAGACGCCGACGTGATTGAATATAAACAATATATTAAACTAGAATCAATATTATATTAGATATATAATTAATAGTTATTATAAGACTCGGGGAGTTCAATTTATGCCTGAATATTGCGATTGCGCCGAAGCAAATTACATATAATACTAACTGTCGAGAACTAAACGTCACCACCAATACTATTTTGCTTGAAATTGTTTTGAATATTACTTTTGTTTATGCTTACCAGATGTCCCCGAAGAGCCTACGAATATACCAATAATGTTTCACGTGTATTTTGTCATCACCAGTGATTTGAAAGGTCGGATTTTCCCCACAATGTACTCGAATGATCGACGATGGACAATACGACTATCACATGCATTGCAAGGCGCGTGTAGTAAAATTTGCGGACAGTATCTTCTAAGAACACACACGCAGTTGTCAAACTTCGTATGATTTTTTTTCACACGAAATAGATACATATTTTGAAGTGTAAACAATAAGCCAAGCTACGCGCCGGCCGCCGCTTTGACGCGACGCAACTCGAGACATTCGTCATTTGAATCGGATAGAGAGGGAAATAGTTGTGTGGAACCGCGCAAGCGTCATCAAGCTTTCCAAGCTTTTGGGCCGGAACGCGCAGCTTCGCATCGACTTGCCGAAAGGTTGCGCGTGGCGATTGAAAATCGATAAAGTAGATCAGTATCGAGCGTTAATCAATAAGGCAGATCAATATCGATCGGAGGTCGTAAGATAGAACATAACCTGTAAAACTGAATAATATTACCGACAGATATACACCTGTATTTTTTGGCGTCAAATTTAAAATTATATTACAGATTATCAGGAGCAAGCATTTATTAGTGAATTAGATTGGGTTTGTTTGACTTGATTTTGGCAAGGAAATAAAGGCTCAATCATGCAAAATCAAAAGAATGTAGTAAGCACAAGATGTTCACTAGGTCAAAAACCGAGGAATTTGAGGTCATTGAAGACAGTCCACCTGTATTGCCACACAACTTCTTGTCATTGCAGAGGTTTCAAGATAGATCTATTCGTCGATTGAAAATGCTGCTCGATGAATATAATTATATATTCGATATATATACGATGAATATACTATACAATATAAATATTGTTGACTTTAAAGAAGTTTATCGGCTGCATAATTCATTCAATGACAATAACGATAATCTAGAGCTGAATTGGGGCACCATGCTGATGGAACAAACATGCAATAATGAAGAAAAGGTCAATATTGAGTATCGAATAAGAAAAAAGGGTCAGGAAAAGGCAACTTTGCTCTTGATAAGAGCGGAAAGAGAAAACACATTTAGAAAAGATCGCCGGAGATTACCAGAAATAAAGATCAATAAATTCAAAGGAGACTTCTTAGAGTTGATTGCATTTAAAGATAATTTCACTACTGTCGTTAAAAAAAAGGGCTTAATGAGTTGGAGAAATTACATTATCTCAACTGCTTAGAGGGAGAGCCTCATAATTTAATTGAAAATATATATATATATATAAGATGATTCATTAGAAGTGTATTGATAAACTTTGATGAAATATTACAATAATGAAAAGGTACAAACACAAACTTGTTACGGGCCTTCAGGTCAATCACAGATTCAAATCCACCAAAAGCAACGGAGCCAAAGAATTATGTTACATAATGAGAAATATGACCAAAAAACTAATGAAGAAAAGAAACACAGTGTGACGGAATTATGTGTAGAACATCATGTAACTCAGTTGTTTGGACAACAACTGAGTAGAGAGTGGGACAGAGCTGTAGGATCTTACAAAAAATACCCAATATATAAACAACTAGATGTATTTCTTCAGAGTCGGATATCAAGCCTGACAACCTTAAAAGTATCAAAGAAGACTAAAACCACCTAAGGCTAACCTAACCCCTATTAGGAAGAAAGTCAAAAAAGGGCTTCTACCTATATACAGCATAGCAAATCCTAGACATTCGAATATGCCAAGAGCAGATGATAAAAAAAACAAACCCCGATTTGCAATTGTTGCAATAAAGATAACCTAATCAATAATTGTGATAAATTTAGGAAGCTATCTCTAGATGAAAGGAAGAAATTAGTTTATAGAAAGAAGTTATGTTTTGTATATCTAAAAACACATGGAAGTAACTGTTACAATAAGAAAGGCTGTGAAATTTATAAAAAAAGATATTATATACTACTATATGCAAGGAACCAGCACAGTGTAACAGGGTGTTGCAAGCTGCAACAACTTAGGACAGGTGTGCAATTATCAAAAATGAATTTACTTATATTAATAATTCTGTTTTAGATACGGCAAGGGCAGCGGCAAGAAACAATGACTATAAAATGAATATACGTGTACTCATTGATACCCGATTTGAGATCTCATTCATTTCAAGGAATCTGGTACAAAAACTGAGCCTGAATTACAAAAGCTCCAGTCTCTCTATCTTTGAAATAGATAGAGCCGAATCAACAAAAACTCACAACTATGTAACCATCATATTAAGCTCTTTAAATTCAAATGAAGAGATTACTATCAATGTTCACGTGTTCAAAACACTATCAACACTGCTACCTACTGTGGAGATACCATCTCAAGACTGACCGCATTTACAAGACCTAATATTGGCCAACCCTGATTTTCTGGTGCAGTCTTCCGTAGAAGTCAACATTAATGCCAATGGCTTTTTTGGTCTCGATTTTTGGTTGGCCTGTATTAGGACCTGTGGCAACTAAAGGGAATGAAATGTATACAGCGTACAAATTATCTGTGCTTGGCGGTGATAAAACGTTGAAGGATAAAGAAGATTGTGACGAGATTTTGGAAGCAAAAAGATCTTCAGAAGACCAAAACATCTCGTTATTCTCCTGAGGGCCAAGAATATGAAGATCACTACGTGCAAACGCATTCTCGGGACGCCTCAGAACCATATGTAGTTAGAATCCCGTTCAAATCGCTGCTCGATAAACTTGGTAAATCCTCCAACATCGCACGCTGGTGTTTAAAGAGCACGAAACAACGACTGAGCAAAGATAGTGATTATGGAAAATTATAGAATGAATTTATGAATGAGTATGAGCAAGTAGGATACACGAGGAAAGCAAAGAGAATATCCCAATATCAATACCAATATTATTTGTCGCATCACGATATATTGAAACAAGATAATGCTATCATCAAACCAAGAGTAGTCTTCAACGGATCCAGTACAACATCAACAGATATCTTAATATGGATTCAACTACATAGACACTTATTTTTTACGGACATCACCAAAATGTACAGGCAAATTAAAGTTCATAAAGATAATTAGGATATGCAAAGAATTCTTTGGGTTAACGAACATGGAAATGACGTGCCATTCAGTCTCACTATAGTACGGTATGGTATAAAAGTTGCATTATTTTTAGCTGTTAGAACGTTACTGCAACTTATCAAGGATAAAGGGGAGAAGTTCCTCCTCCCTGTGCCTCCTATGTAAAGTAGATATGTTGATGATATTTTTGGTAGCGCAGATACGCCAAAGCAGCTAGAGGAAATTGCTGTAGAGTTACGAAACCTCTGCAAAGCGGATGGTTTTTCGTTGGCAAAATGGCATATAACAGATAGCTGATATATTTTATTTGACAATCGCGATACCCAAATTCTAGGATTAAAATGGTTACCAAAAAAGGATAAATTTATGTTCACTTGTAAACCTCCAGAAAATTATTTTTAAAAAATGACTAAAAGAATAATATCTGAATTTACTCATATTTTTTATCTATTAGATTTTTTATCTCTTGTAGTAATCAAGGCAAAGGTGTTATTGCAACAATTGTGGAGATAAAATTACCAGTGGGATGCATCCTGTGACACTTGGCCCAGTATGAGAAAGAATCTGAATGACATATCAAGAATTTCAATTCCACGCTGGGTCAATACATGGTCTGATTCAGTGGTGAAATTGCTTGGATTTTATAATACTTCCAACAAGGCTATGACCGTTGTTGTATATATGGCTGTCACGCATAGGTAGGAGTGCAAGGTTTCATTTATTTTGAAGATCAGGGTCACCATCATGGGATCAACAATAAAGAAAGTAACAATACCAATGAAGGAGTTGATGGCAGTTGCACTGCTCTCAAAGTTGATGCAATATGTAAAAAACAGTGAAAATTAAAGTAAGTGCAACTTACATGTGGACGGATTCAACGGCGATCTTGTCGTGGATAAAGTCTGAAACATCCCGATGGAATGAATTTGTAGGAAACAGAGTCATTCAAATTCAGGAACTCAGTCCTGAGGTGGAATGGAGATATGTCCCTGATTCAGTAAACCCAGCTGACTGTGCAACACGAGGCATCTCAGGCATGAAATTGAGAGATGATGAATTATGGTGGAATGCCACTTCTTGGCTATAGAATAAAAAACGTTAACCAGCACAACCAATGGAGAGAGAAAAGTACTGCATACTAGAAGCACGCAAGGGAGTATCTTTTATGATAGCTGTGCCAAAGCCAAAGCCAAAATATGAATGGCATGTGATAGAAATGCTTTCTGATATTTTTAAATTGTTAAGAATTACTGTACTTTGTATTGATCTAATATAAAGGAGAGGAAAAGGAGACAGACAGCTACATAACACTAGAGAAAATGCAGAAAGCAAGAGTATTTTGGAACCACTCAACCTGCGTTCCTCCAAGATAAGCTTCGACAATTTCAAAAGCAAAAGGACTTCCCTCCCAAACACATAATGAGCCAGTTGTCACCTTATATAGATGCAGAGAGAATTATTCGTATTGGAGGAAGATTGAACGAGGCAGAAGCACCTGAATATACAACCATCCGAACGTCCTGTCATCCTGCTTAGAGAGACGCATCTGATCACACTTGTAATCGCTGACACACATCTTCAAACGTTACATGAAGGTACCCAAATCACTTTAGTACACATTCGACAAATATTGAATCATTGGAGGATGAGCTTACTATCCTCTAATAAGACACACCGTCAAGCGCATTCCAATACATAGGAATCGACTATGCGGGACCGGTTTTTTCTAAAACATGTAGAGGTCGAGAGTCCAAAAAGCTAAAATGTTGGATGTGCATCTTTGAAACATCAGCTGTGCATCTGGAAGTGGTCAGCGACTATTCCACTGAGGCATTCATCGCTGCCTACAGAAGGTTCATGTCATGTCGGGATATTTCTAATACCATCTATTCGGATTGTGGCACCACCTTCCTCGGAGCAGAGGCAGCCTTGAAGAAAATGTATGATCAAATTAATATGAATTAATAAGAAACAAGACACAAAATGGCAATTTTTTTTTCCCTCTATCAGCGCCGAATATGGGAAAAAATGGGAAGCAATAATGAAATCTATTAAATATAATCTGAGGCATATAATGAAAGACATGTTACTAACTATTGTAGAATTTACAACCCTGCTCTTCCGAATCGAGGCAATTTTAAATTCAAATCCACTGGAACCATTTACTGATGATCCGAAGGATATAACGACAATGACACCAGGACGATTGGGGGCCCAATCAATACGGTACCAGAACCATGGATACTGAATTTGTCAACTACAAGGCTCTCTGGCTGGCAATTCATTCAACAGTGAGTTCAACGATTTTTGTGTAACTGGACAAAGTATTATCTACACCAACATCAATCTATATTAAAATGACATCATAAACGCTACGACATTAAGTCAATAAAAAACCAATAAATAACAATGGATAATAAAAAATATATCTATATATATGATATTGTTCAGGAAATACCCGAATGTGTATTCTCTTCAAGATGTCGTGAGAGAGAGGCAGATAGTAGAAGTGAAGGAATAGCATTTATGTTATAAGTTGAATATACAATGTTTGGTG
>JAPYYT010003742.1:0-12012 GCA_030522565.1 Ceratosolen corneri | reverse complement strand
ACCTACCAAATTTCATGATCCAATCGATTATGCAATACCACATAAACAATTAGTTTTACAGGTACATCAACTTACACATGCATTATGCAATACCACATAGACAATTAGTTTTACAGTTATATCAATTTACACACACAGTTGAGAATTTATTTATACAAATTTTTGTAAAAAACTTTTAAGAATTTTTATTCAATCAATTCATTTTCATAGTGTTATTTTCCATTTAAGACTATAATGTAAATGAAGAAAAACTGTAATAATAGATTTTATTTGTTAATAAATTTGCATTTAATGTAATTAACAATTAAATTTAAAGTTTAGTAATGTATTATTAGCTTATGTTAGATAAAATAAAAGAATTTTATAAATAATATAAGTAATATTTATAGATCTTAAATATCATATCTATATATAAGTTTATTTATAGTTTAGTTATTAATATCGATAAAGTGCAAAGTAAAATATTTTTTCTATCTATAAAAGTATTAAACTTTTTTTTTAAATTTTATATTCGTTTGAATATACATTAAAATAAGTATATATTAATAAAACGTTGAAGCAATATTAATTATTTTTTATTTTATTAGCATTGTGTAAACTAATTATTTATACATGTATTTTATGAATAAATAATTTTTTAAATTCTTGTGTAAATATTGTCATCATAATCAAATCTACGTTAAAAGTACAATGTAACTATTAAAAAAAAATTTAATATTTGTTTCATATCAAATTTAAGTTTCCTTAGGATAATTAATAATTAAATGTCAAATTTTCAAGTTCGAATAAAAGTCTGTTTTATGTATACAATAATTGATTTATATGAAACAATAATTTTTATTTCGATAAAAATTGTCTAATTTACAAATTAATATCATTTAAAAATGACTTATTTCATAAAATGTAAAGATAAATTATATTTAAAAAGAATTTCTAGTACAATGATAAATAATTAATTTTTTTACATTTATAGATTAAAAATAATTTTACAATATCAATTGCTAAAAAATAAAAATTATACGTAAAAGATTGAATATTTTGGGATAAATATTATATAAATTTTATTATGAAATGTTTTAAGTATTTAAGCAAATAATCTATTATCAATTAAACTGTTACATAGTACAAAATAATTTAAACTTGTTGAAATTTGAATTTGTGTTAATTAATTATGAGTCTCTTGTATATTATTATTATAAAATTTTTAATTATATATTATTATCGATCCTAATATAGTAACTAAATATACAATTATATCGCTGAATTTAATATTAATAGGGTGATAATGATAATTTGCAATTGGGACAGTCCGAAATGTTTCAAACTGATGAGAAAAACATAAAACCAGATACTATAATAAACGTTCATCCAATGTCATATCAGGCGACATCTTTCGATATGCATTCAAAGCCAAAAACTGTGGTTTATGTTATGTCTCACGAACCGAAGGTAACGACGAAGATTCCTTATCAGTATTATCATTCAACAGTTGTCAATCATAATGTGGATCCAGTTGTAGTACCAGAAGTTAATGCTGAACAATATCAGTATCCTCTTTTATATGAACAGGAAAATAAAAGGTACGATAGAATATATTGTTTGATAAAATTTTTTAATTAGATTTAATAATTTATTTATAGGTTTTTTAATTTAGAATTTTATAAAAAGTATATTTTAAATAATAAAAAATGTTCTAATAAGATAGAAACAGCATGTGATTAGAAGGGTAATTACGTTAAAACTTTAATATTTGTAGACTTTGAAGCGATTAAGTAATTTGTATATTCTAGTTATTCAATGTTATTCAATCAAATTAAGGTTACATCCAGTTAGATAATACTAAACAAATGAAAACATTAAATTGATAAATAAAATATCTATTCAGATATTTTCGTAGGAATATAATGTAACGACAAATGTTTCTAGTAATGAAATGGTACTACGTAATTTTAAATAAACAAAATTTAGATAAAACATAATTAACTATTGAAAAATATATTGAAATTATTATAAAAATTATTCACTTAAAATTTATTTTACTTCAAATGTGATTGATTTAAAATTTGTTTATCAAATTGCACAGTTCTAAATTGAATTATTTTTAGTAAATTAACAAGATTGATATTAATTTTCTCATCTTTTTACTAACCACACGCACAATTGTACAATCCCAATGAATGTAGTAACTTTATTGATTTCGATTTTAAAATTCATTTAATATTCCTAAAATAATATTAAATATCTCCATAATTACATATGAAGTTACAAAATTTATTTAATATATTTATTTATACTTTTAAAATATAGGGAAAACGACTAATTATTTCACATGTTTTTAAAATATATTTTAACCGAAATTATGAAAATAATTTAAGAAAATAAAAAATTATGAAAATGACTAATTATTTCACATGTTTTTAAAATATATTTTAACCGAAATTATGCAAATAATTCAATACAATTATAGCATGATACCATGGAAAAAAATTTTCCATTTAATTGGTGCATTTTTACCACTGGGTCTACTTTTTGCTTTATTATCACCAAAAGTCATTAATGGTAATCACAATACGTACGTATAATAATTAATAATTTATATTATATTATAAGATATAATAATATTGGTAGTTTAAACATTTTTTAATCTATTTTTAATTAAAGTAATATTTACATTTTATATTTATAATAATAATTTACTGCCGGTTGGTAAAATAGGTTTCCAGTACTTTAATATCCTCCGAATAGGATGTGAAAGTGCTGCTACGATTAACTCTCAGAACATCAGAATTTAATATTTGATTTTTATACAATTTTTTATTATTTATATTTAAGCTATTTATTCATTAAAATAATTTAAATAAATCCATAAGATAAATAAGTATTTAATGCAATAAGCGTGAAATAATATTTTAATATAATTTCTATTGTAAGTATGAACATTTTATGACTTATAATAATCATTTATAAATAAATAAATGCACTTAAATTCATGCTTTCTGTATCAAAATCTAAACAGGAATTTGTACAATATGTTTTCATGAAGAAAATAATAATTTCTGTGAACTTTCTAAAGATAACCTACACTTACTAAAATAAATTTAATGTTTACGTGATTGCTCTTACTTAGAAATTGAAACAGGTTCTTTCTAAAAATTTTAAGTGTTATTCGGTGTTATTGACGAAACAGACTATTCCATGTACAATTTCATATTTCATTATTATTTTATGTTAAATATTTTTTAAATAACTTTATGAATACAATAGTACATCACAGCTGCAACTATTACATAGTTGCATATTTAATTTTGTAGTGATCCGAACATCGCCTTTTCAAAATTACGTATCGATGACTTGCCGGTTGAACATAAGCAAACCAGCTTTCTATTTGACAGTGATAGCCAGCATGAGTGTACTGAGCGTTTAATTTGCCGACTGATGGCGGTCGCAGATCCAGCCAATTCCAACTTCCTGCGACATCTATTGATGCAGGATCTTGTCAGGTAAAATTTAAAATAAATCTTATCTATATAACTAGCAATTTTTTACAAAGTATTATGTCTACTTTTTTTTACATAAAATATTAAATGCGTCATAACTATTATCAATAATTCCATTTTAAACATATAGCAGCTGATTTTATTTACTTAAATAATAATTATACGCACTTTACTTTTTTTACGTTTTTTATTTACGTATTTTATTTTTTAGTTACGTACTTCATTATTTACTTAAATAATAAATACGTACAAAATAAAAAGAAAAGTGTGTGACAAAGCGAAACAGTGACAGAGAGTGCTAGATGGAGCAAGAGGTTTGATGAAGAAGGGTGACTGTTTTATTGTTTTGGTTTTCTCACTTAGAACTATAATTAAATTTTGTCAGAAATAATTATAATTAAAACTCTTTGATAAAATTTTATAAAACAGAATCAAAATTTATTATAAACTATTCTCTTAGAGATAGTGTATTAAGTTAATTATTTATGTCCTATACAATTAATTTTTTATATTTAAAATAAAATAAACATTTGTATATTTATTTATAATTTAATTTTATGATCTAAGAGATATTATTCAGAAATATATCACAAATTTTACAGAATGTTATTTTTAAGACATTTATTATTTTTCTTTAATTTAAGCCAAAATTTTAATTTTGATTACATTCTTATTTCATATTTTAAATATTGATATATAGTCTTTTAATTCAAGTTAATAGGGAAAATAAATATTTGTTTAAAATCTTAAATTCTAAATTAAATTTTTTTTAATCTCTGTAAGAGAGAATATTACTTTATGATTATAAATTATGTAAATAAATAATTTTGCTAATTTTATTTAATATTGTAGTTTAAGTGTAACAGATATTTGAAAATTGTTGTCAAATATTTTTAAAAATGCAGTAAAAATATTTTACGATATATTGGGTAAATTTAATTTCTAAAAAGATACGTACGATCTTAAATTTGTTAAGGTCGTTAAAATAATGGTTTGCTTTTTAGGACGCCAGAATCGGCCGTGAGAAAGAAAGAGTTGGAAAGGATTTTCGAAGCGGCAAAACTGGGAAATTGTGACATATTAACGTGCAACTTTTATGACGGTACTTAGTCTAAAAAGTAGACCACTTTTCTCGTTTGTAAATTATTGTGAGAGTATTTGATTTAATGTAAAGTGTAATTGCTAATTTAAATGTTGCTATTATAGTTGTCACTAAGTACTTTATTTTCTTAATTTTGTTTAAAGTTTTAATCTATGTGTATTTAAAATATTGTCAAAACTTTTTAAAATATGGAAAAGTTTTTTGACAATTTATAAAATATAAAATCTTTACAACAAAATTGCATAATAAATTTTCCAATTTTAGGTTCTAAGGGTTAAATTCGATTTGAGTACAGTTTTTAAAATGATAATTTTATTATTTATTGTTACGTTTTATAACGTATGTATTGGTTCTTTAAAATGTTAATGTAAATGTTCTTTAAAAATAATATAATAATTATTTTATCTTGTAAAAATGAATTAATAGAAATATGCTTGATGTAAATAAATTCTATTGCGATTTCATTTTTTATTTTTATGTTTTATAGTGTTTGTAATAATAACAAATAAATTAGTAATAAATTTATTTTTATTATTGTATTTCATTATTTGTATTGAATATAACATAAATACAAACATAATTATTCCAACTGTTTATCTATTCTATTAAGTTATACAAAATATTTAACAACAAATATCCAAAAATAATTAAAAATATTTGAAAAAATCAAATCAAATGATTGAATGAGGTTTTTCAAACTAAACGAGTATTTTATGTATAAAAAAGTAAATAAGTAAAATGAAAGTATATAATAATTCACTAGAAAACACTTTCACGAGTAATTAAGCTGTATTTAATAAAAGAAAAAAAGTAGATGAGTAAGATGAAAATGACGAAAAAGAAATTTAAGAAAATAAATAGACCAATACAGCAATCCTGACGTGATAAGTACTTGAAAACGTAAAAGTTATTTATTTATTTACAAAAGGGAGTTATATGTACATACATCAGTAGAGGCACAACCTGTTTGAGATACACCGAAACATGCATCGTACATTTTTGTCGACATACGATGAAATTCGCGACTGTTCATTGACACGAGTGAAAGTAGTCTCGGTTCCACTACTTCTGTGCCCATGCTTTTTCTTTTTTTCTCACCTAAGAAGGAGAGCATACTGGCACCTATGTGGGTCAGTTGGTTTGTGTTTAAGTAGAAGTGAATACGTGTTAATAGAAAAAATAAAGATATACATTGGCTAAAAAATCGAAGGTATACTGAAGTGGCTGTTTAAATTTGTTTTAAAAAGTTTATGTGTGTTCGTAATTAAATATCTGAAAATAAGGTTGCTAAAAATAATTATTCTGTAGAAATTTAAAATGTATACGTAAATATAATGATTTCTTTTCTACTATTTTCAAGCTTAAAATTTTGTTTCGTTACTATATATATATATATAATATTAATTAATTTATTAATATACATCTAATAATATATTTTTTAAAGTAAGATGTTCAATAATTAAATCAATTTTATTTTATATAGTAAAATAAAATGTATCAATAATACGGCCGCACGTTAATATACTATAATATAAATAAACGTTTATAAACGTTCATATAAATATATGTACAAAATAAAATAAAAGAAGCAATACGAGTTATTTAATAATATATTAAGAATGTTGTTTAAACTTTATGTATCGTGTTATCTTTTATATCTATTTGAATTCTGAATAATTGATATGTTTGGTGTATCTTCACAAAATAAATATCTCGCCACAAAAAATACTACTTTTTCTTGTAAATGCATTGATACCTGTGTGTCTAGATTTTCTCTTCGATCAGCGTTCGATATTAATTGACATAATCTGGTTTATCTCATAATTAACATTTTTTATTTTTACAATGATTTAGTTTTATTTATACATGTATATACGAGTTTCATGGTGTAATCTTACAGAATTAAGATGATTGTTAAATACTTATAATATATTTGCAATAAATTGAATTTTTATTAGTTATACAAATTATGACATTTAGGATATGAATCATCGTTTAAACGTCATTATTAAATTAATAACGAACTATATAGATATAACAATATCATTGTTTATTATAAATAAAATTTTTATTAATAAACTATTTAGACATTGTTTGATGCACAGTAGTAAAAATAATGATAATCATGTATTTATAAGAGGCATTAAATATACTTGACATTTTACTAAATCAACAATGTGGTTTATTTATTAATTAAATGATTGAACCAATTTATTTTTGAATATTATTAAAATATATTTATAAATTATATTTATAGTGAAATTATCGGTATGAAACACTCTAATTTTTATTTATGATATGTAACTGAACAATTGATTTTAAAAGATTAATATACTTAACTTGTCATTAATTATTTTATCATTATTATATTAAGATGAAGGTATTTATTAAAAAAATGAATATATTTAATTAATATCTTACTTATATTTCAATATATTATTTTTATCAATTAAACTTTTTACGGATTGAGTTAAGAATGATTAAATTCTTTAATTGGAAACATATTTACATTTTTATGTACATTTTATTACTAAATATTTTATTCTGAATACCATTACATATATATATATATATTAAAATATTAAAAAAAAAATATATAGGTATATATTTAAATATTATCGTTCAATTTTTTTATTATGTGCGCACGCGACGAACGTACAAGCACGTATGTAAATAATAATGAAAATTGATTTATATGCAAGAGTCGACTACTTTCAGATTTATTTACTGTATTTAAATTTCATAATTTGCATTTTTTATTAAAAAAAACTTTTATGATAACAGTATATGTACATATTTATAAAATATATGAAAAATATGATAGAACATTTCTATAAATAATAGTCTTATTTCATAAAATATAATTTTATAAGTTTTTTGTCTTATCGGAAGTTATATTTCATTTGTACATTATTAATAGTAATATATAATTAATTTTTAAAAGATACACTATATAATTGACATTCATAGTAAAATAATTTATAATTCAATATTTATGAATACTTTTTATTTCAAAATAATACAACCTTTACCTGAATTGACTCGATTTATACGAAAATATATTTCATTTACCAACAAGATTATATATGTTGTATGAATAAACATTAATTTTATTTAGTAACATAAAATTTATGACTGAAAATGAAATGAATGCTTAAATAGCCATGCAATAATATGGATTTATTTTCAGATCAGAGTAAAACATTGTAAATAATTCTATTTCTAAATATATACATAATTCTAAATTTCCTATAACAACCTTAAAATGAAATCATTATGTCATTAATTTTCTATGTCAATTCATTATCTTTGATTTTTTCCAACATATTTTTTCATATATTCGTTAAAAGTGCGATTGATACATTTGAATTCTCATCCCATCTTCCTCTCTTTTTCAGTCTTTCGTACTTTCTTTTTCTTTTTCACGATTTCTTCCGTCCCATTGAAATACATGCTTCAATTATCATAAATCCCTCGAATTCTTATTGGTGTCTCGATGTTTCATCTCAGCTGAGTCCACTGTTTCATGATACATTCGAAAGTAAGTATTTCTTTCGCGCATGGCATGTGAACCTCTGCTGGAAAGCCTTCGGTGATATTTGCAATGTTCCATTCCTGATATTGCGGTGATTTTTCAACTCACACTTACAGCGCCTTTTTCAACTCAAGCGTACAGCTCATCCAGTTTTTTAATAACGCTATAAAATCACAATATATTGATTACCCTATTCTTAGCTGAAATTATACAGTATTAAATTAATTTCACCAAGAAGTAGGTGATATTAAGAAAATTGAAATTTTTGTTTCAGAATCGATGCAAGAAATAATGAAGTTCGTGATTTGAGTTAATTTAAATCTAATTATTATTTATTTAATTTTAGCCTTTGATATAAATTTTTGTTATAATAAAATCCAATCAATAATATATTACGATTTATGAATTATTGATTAATGAATTGAGTAATTTTTTGGAGGACTTGAAGAAATTTTAAATTCGTATTTTGCTTCTATATTTTTAATTATATTTTCGTACTAAGAAATAGACGAAAAACACATTTATTCGTATTTCCATGAACTTTTATTTGTGTAGTATAAATTTCACAATAAACATGATTTTCTTATTTTAAAAATTAATAAGATAAATGATTATTGGTTTTTATTTTATTTCTATGTCACTTATTATTAACTAACTACTTTATATCAATACAATTTAGATTATTTATAGCTCTAAGTTAGTATTTAGTAAATTTTCAATTTCTAGTATTACTACAGGGAAAGAAATTGATATACGAATATTTGATATAAATTTTTTTTATATTATGTTTGTTTATTATAATATGATGATAAATATTTGTATATTTAAAATTATTTTTATATATAACAATTTATTTTTATTTAATTATTTAACTAAATAAAGATAAGTATATGTTTATAAAATGCATAAAATATAGTATATGCATAAATATAGTATTAGTAAATAATATTTAATATTTAATAACAAATTATCAAAAGTTATAATAAATAATTTTTTAATTTTATAATTATAATTTATAGTGTGTGAATAATTTTTAAGATAATTATTTAAGAATATTTTTTGCAATAATGCTTTCTTCATAAAAGTAGTATAATACAGAATATTTAATAGTATATTCTAAAGAAAAAATATATATACATTGCCGAATTTTTAATCTCATATAGATTCCAAGTAAATGTAGATAATGAACTGTAGAAATAGATTTTACAACAAGAAAATTGATAAATGAATTCAAAATAAAAGAATTATTAAAAGTTTTAATTTTTTGTTTATTTTTTATTCTTACTTACCTGGATGTTTGATTAGATTAACGTTAATTTATAACATATATCTTAAGAAGTTTATTTTTTATATTCTACTACAAATTTAATCGTAGGAATCATAAAAAGTATCAAAAGATATTGCTATTAGTGTGAATATTTAAATAAAAAGGCACTCTATATAACAAAAACAGAATGTATATAAAGATTAATATTAAAAAAATAAGCAAATAATAAATTAGATAATTTGAATATTTTTTACACTTGATGTTGAATTCATGATTACGTAATGTCTTTTTTTATTAAAAAATATATATGAAAATAAAGATGTATATGATTAATATATTTTGAAAAAAGATTCTTCTGAGAACTAGAAACATAATTTTTTAAATCAATTTTAATTAATTCATGTGATAATTATTCAAATATAATAATTTGAAATTGGTTTACAAAATATTTTTAATTATGTAAATGATATATAATGGAATTAATAGCATTACAAAATTTATTAAATACCCGAATATGTAAGGAAAAATCACTTTAAGATCGTAGTAATAATAAAAATTAGTTACATTATATTTGTTACGCTTTTTATCTTACATACAGTTTAAACATTCTATTTACTGAAAAATGTCGCTAAGACTTTCTTCTAATTAAGATGTAAGTAGGCATTAATTGTATGTATTTAAACATTCATTACCATTTTGTATATATAATTAATTACATGCACATGTTAAGAATGCGAGGTAAAAGGATTTAAGATTAGAAAAAACTATTTTGTTTTAAAACGAGAGATTTTTCTTGAAATTTCTCTAAAGAAATTATCATACTTGTATACTGTATATAGAGATAACAAAAGTAGTGTTGCGATTTTTTATTTTTAGAAGACCAGTTAGTGATCTACAGAATAATGCAAATATTATGCGCTTTTCTGATTCAACAGTACAATCGAGTTTTTTCATGTATAATTTTGAAGATATTAGTGGAATGATTTTTGGAGATGGTAAGATAAAATTTACTGTTAAATAGATTTAGTTAAATAGATTCTTAGTAATGAGCATTAATAGTTGTTATTAAAAGATAAAATACTGTTCTAAAGTTCAATTAATATATCATGTTAAATGAAAACTGATTTTTATATTTTTAATATTTTTGAGTAAATTATGATAGCTAAAAAATTTATTAACAATTAATTAATTTCTTTGAATTTATTTTAAACTTTAATATATAAATATTAATGCTTAAAATATTTTGCAAAATAATAGTAACAAAATTCTAAATAGACACATTGTGTTATAAAATGTATGGAAAGCTGCGAGCATAATATTCAGGTCAAAATAATAATAATAAAATATAATAATCAATGCAATTGTAATTTATAATGATTTGCAAAAGATTTATTTTTATTTTTTAATTAATTTATTGTATGCTGGTCTTCCATATTTAATTCACTTATTTCTCAATTATATCAACCACATCAATTAGATATATATTCTTCACATGCTTATTATAATAGATTAAAAAATGAAACATTTTAAAAGAAATTCAAAAGAATATTATTTTAACATTAAATAAGAAAATAATATTATTTAAAGAACATATTTTTATATAGACAACACTTTGAAGAATTTTAAGAACGATTAAAAATAATTATATATAAATAAACATGATTAAACAAAAACTTTTTTATTATATGGTGTTACAAATTATATGAAATATAGATGATTTAAAAAAGTATTGTGTCATCCTTAAGTGAAATAAATTAATTATCTTTCTGCATAAAAGTCATATAACAATTTCTATGTGCAAGAGTACTTTTTAAGTAGTAGAAAATTTTACTATTCAGTAATAAAATTTATTACATAATTAATTATATCTTTATAAATGACATGGAATCTTAAATTTGCAAATAATTGCTTAAATAATTTTTACAATATTTTTTGTAAATAAATTGAATTTATTAATAATATTTGAATTATAAAGTGAAATAAAACATCAAGATCTCACAATTAATATATAAGAAAGAAAGTATTTTATAAAAGGTTGTCATTTTGTTGGATGATACATTTACATTAGAGAACATTATCAATGACAAATGAATCGAGAGAGTATTGTACTAGTATGAGATAACATTATGCTTATTAAATTGACTTCTTACTAGGAAAGTATGTAAATTTTTATATATTTATATTAATTAAAAAGAGAATGAGAATTTTTTTTAATTTATATATAAAAAAAAATTATAAAATTTAAATTTCTATTTTTATAAATAAAGAAAATATAACATTGAATTAAAAGTGATTATTTAAAAATTTAAAAAAGTATATTCGTACAGTGGATAGATAAATTCATTAAATATATTGTTTAATCAAATGATATTAAAAATTATTATAGCACAAATATTCGAGTTTAATAATGATAAAAAGATTAATTAATATAATTATTTTTCCAAAGGATATACATCTGAAACATTCAAAGCTCGTTATGTCACTTCATTCTTGTTCAATTAAATTTTGTATAAATTTAGGTGATGCAGATTTTTTTTTATTTTAATACAAACTTCTACGTTACTCAAATAAAATAAAAATTAAAAGAACAACCTTTTCCTTTTATTAATTT
>JAPYYT010003741.1:0-11827 GCA_030522565.1 Ceratosolen corneri | reverse complement strand
TATGTTTAAATATCTCATATTTCATGATTGCCATGTTTTTTACGCCAATGTAACTCTTGCAATGTACATTTATTGTTTGCGTCTGAATTTGTAACGATATACCCCCCCCCCCCCCCGATAGTAGCTCCCCGGTATTATCGTATGTCTTTCGTGGGCACAAATTGTATTTCGCGATCACAGCTTCGACAGCCAAGCGCAGCAAGCAGATGAGCTGCAGCGCGCAATGACGTGGTGCAGGGCGCATGCATATTCGCAGCGCAAACCCTTCTCCACCGTGTTGGTCTTGCCCCTACGCCATTCTCAAGGAGGTGACATTCTATGCTCATCAATCTCAAAAGAGTAGAAAAATTAGTTAACCCCCCACCACCCGATAATTGGACACCTTCGGCGGCCTAGCTTGCCGTGCGGCTATAAATTAAGGCCACAAGCACCCCGAGGGCAGAATTCTCTTAAGGTCTCCGGTGCAGTACCATGGTCTTACAACGCGAGTTTTCTACAGCCCAGCAGTCGGCTTGGGTACACAAGAAAGTTATCCCCGACGATGAGCTCGCTACGTTAGAACGCCCGCGACTGAACAATTCCCATCCTGGACAAAGCTCCCAGGAAGGAGCGCAGCTGGAACTGCGCATCAAGAGGCAAGTAGCAACCATTACGTCTCCCCTCGTCTGGCTCTATGCAGAAGATTCACCTTTGGCACTACGTTGCCGATCGAGACCCCCTCGGCCAATAAAGCCGACCAATTTGTACGACCACCCCGCGATTCGTCTAATCGTTATTCAAACATACGACGGGACACTTCGCCGTCATTTTCGGACCTCGATTATCTTGTTAAATTGTACGCCACTTACGTGGCATTAAACTCACGCGTAACCAGTGCGGCAGTGCGGGAAATCGATCGTAAAAGCGTAAAGAAAGAACGTAGATTCCATTTATAAATCCATCCGCGCTTCGCGTATTGTGTAAGTGCCGCATACAACAATTCTTATAACAACAATAGTGTAATTTACTGTTTAACCAAGTGCGTCTTCAAGTTATTTTTTGTTCAATAAATCTAAGTGTTAACCGGCATAAAACCGCCTATTTTGTCTACGATTCTTTTTACCCTGCTATCTCGACCCTTCCACTATCTGTATCTCCCTCACACATTCGTGGGGAGAATTCACACACTCGGGTCCGCGTCCATTCCTTTTTTATTCGAGCCGGACGCTGAACATATATGAATAATTTTGTGTTTTATTAAACTATATGTATTTTATTAAAAAAATGGTATTAAACGTTTATATAGCATAATTTATTTTGAATTTTGTATAAAAAAAACAATACAAATTAAATTATATATTAAGTAGAACTAATTTTATCTTTATCTTTATCTTTGGGATATACTGTAAAATTTATATATAATATAATGTTCGACACATGGTGATTTTCCAAAATTTGCATTAAATATATGGTACATAAAATATTCGCGATAGAAAAAGATTACAAGTTTTAATTAATATATCGTACGTAAGAATATTGTAATATATAAAATCGGTAATAATTGACCATTCACGATATATAATAATTTATAATTTATTAATACGTTAATTAACAACAAAAATGTAAGTATTAATTGCATTCAAAACTAGTATTTGAATTTAAATTCACTATCAAATTTTTAATATTTTATTATATAACAGTTAAAAAAATTTAATAAATAAATAGAATATCTGAATTGCTAATATTCATATAATAAATCTAAAATCATATAAACATAATAAAAAAGATGTACTGCATTTCATTATCATATGTGATTACATACTCGACTATAATATTCGAGTTATAATATTTGTTCGATATAAAAAAAATATGCTTTAAATACTCCAATATACTTTAAATATCTATTATTTACAAAATTCTTTATTTTTATTTAAATCAATATCATATTTATAAAATAAAAGAGAATATATATAAAAGAATGAAAAATAAATTTCATAAATAATAATAATATTAGCTGATCGAAACTGATAAATTCTGCAAATAATAAATATTTAAAGTATAGTGGAGTTTTTAAAACATATTTTTTTTATTACACAAGATTTAGGTATATGAAACTAACAATATTTAAAACGTATTTATTAATATTAATTATAATTCTGTACAATAAATTTTAGGAAGGCTAATTTTTTGTAAGGTAAGAGTAAGTTTAGGTATTAGCTTAAAGATTAGTCGATAAACATATTTAATTGTATACATTTAAACATTTAATAGTTTTATAAAAATAGAATTTAGTATATTTTAATTGTTTATTTTTCATTATTATTGTCATTATTAAATACGAAATTCAATTCAATGAAATAAATCATTTATTAATTTTAAAATATGAACGTTTTATTAATTAAATCTAATGATTAAATATCAAAAATTATAATATACATGAATATAAAATATAAAAACATTATAAAAATTTATTATTTAAAATATATTAAATGTAATAATTTTTATATAAAAGCTTATTAATAAGCTTATTCCATCAATTTATATTAAGTACATTTGGTAAAATAAATATAATTACACACCTTATTATTATTATTCATAATTCATAATATTTAGAAGTTAGTATTTTAATATAAAAAAAATGAAATACTATTTATTATTTGATAAATATACTATATACTATTTGATAAATTACTAACCAGAATGATAATGTATTCTGTCAAAACAAACCGACAATATTTATTATTTTTCGATATACATAAATATATTAAACTATGAAACTTGACTTAATATAATATGTAAATAATTTTTAATTCCATATACAATTTATTAATTTTTGGATTGCCAATAATAATAATTAATTAACTATATAGAAATTTAAGCAATGAAATTGCGAATTAAATGAAAATTTTTAATATTATTGATCTATTATTTTTATTTTAATATTATTTGTTTCATAGTAAATTAAATACAAAAATTAAAATCATACATTTAAATTCAATGAACAAAACTTATATTAAAAATGAATCATAATAATATATATTTGATTTAGTTTTCCAACATAAAATGATATATAGTATATTTAAAGAGAAATTTGTAATAATGATGAATTTGATAAAAGTAAATTATATTAAATACCATCAACTACATTATACGTATGTAGAAGATTTATTTTGGTTCACAAATAAATATAATTAGGTCAGCTGGACTTAACAAAACTGCAAAGTGTGCATAATATACACAATTCTGCAGCAATGTCATTTAATGTTGAAAAAGATGTTTTAAAACCCAATTGCCTCCATTATGTGCAAAAGTTATTAAACTATAAGAAGTTAATGTATTTCAAGTATATGTTTTTAAAATATAAAAAGATAAAATATAAAATTGAAAGAAATTATAAAAAGCTAATGCCATATTATATTTTATTTTTCTCATACATGCTCTTATTTTTAAAAATTAAAAAAAATACTATTTACAGTTTTGTTTTATTAACTATACTACAATCAAATAAAATATTCCATAATTATTATCAATATAAACAAATAAATTCATAGAGTATTTAACATAGAGTATATAACGTAAGATAAAATTAAAAATAGTAATGGTTAATACGGAAATATTTTATTCATTTTAAAATTCAACTGTAATACTTAATATTAAAAAAAAAGAAATATATCTCTTTTGGTTATATTTCATACTTTACGATAACTTATTGATAGTAACATTGATAATAATTATTTAATCTTTTATATATTATTTTCTTTTATAGAAGTTAGTTTCTTGAAAATAATTTAAAAATAATATTGACTTATTGCATTAAAATATCCAGTAAATACACAAATAAATTATTTAATAAGAATTTTAATAACAAATTAATCAGAACTACTTTAAAATTAAAATGAATATTTTTTAAATTCATATTGATTTAATATTTTTGAATATATTCATCAAAAATAGTCCTATTTTTAAATACTATTATAACAATATACTTTATATTAAACATATACTATATAAATTAATTAAAGAAAAAAACTATAATTTTTAAACTAATAATTAAATTATACATTTTGAACACTTATATTTATTATTAACATTATTAAACAAAGATATTTTAAAATATAATAAATAGTTGTAATCATGAAATAAAAAGTTATAAAAATAGGTAATTATGTTTAATGCAAATATATAAATCATTAAATTTAATGACTAATTTTTACTTGATCCTTTTTGAATACCACAACATCACGTAAAGTCATAAAAATAATATTATATAATTAACAATATTCATCTATCTTAAATATTTTATTTTATCAACAAAAAAAAGTTAGATTAAAACTTTTTATTAGTAATAAATTATATATTTATCTTTATAGTTTATTTATACTAAATACAAATATAATGCAAATATAAATATAAAAGATAAGTTTTTTATTCTATCAAGAATTATAAAAATCAATCAAATTTATAATTTATATAAAAAGTATTTTAGAAGCTTCTTAATACTAATGACTCAGAATAATGAGTCCATTAATTATATCTTTCAATAATTGTTGTTACTGCAAATAATGCGATCAAATGAGGAATCTAAATTATCAAAAGTATAGCACTAAAAAATGACGTACTTTAGAGTAACTGATCGATTGATCTAATAGATTAATCTAAATTAATGATCGATAGAGTAATTTATCGACTTTAGAGTAATTGATTGATTTAAAATACCTAGGCTGTGGAAAAGTCGTCTATAGTTTACGTATAAATAAATATTTTTACATCATATCTATATTAGATTATTTAGAATAGTAACAAATATAATATTATTATAAACGTTTATAGACTAGAATTACTTTTTGAATAAGAGTATAAAATTTATTTCATGGATTTTTTAATTTTTCCATGAAATTTAAATACGAATTATGTCGAGTAAATGTTTTATTAAAATTGAAAACTAAACATGTTTTAAAATTTGGATTTATTTCGTTTGTAGGTATTAAATTATATTTAATTAACTTGTGATATTCCATTATAATCTGATTATTATCTGATATTCCTTAATAGTTTATATTCTATTTTATAATTATTATTACTTACTTATCTGATTTATAGTTATTTTTTGAAAGCAAATCTATTTTCCAAATAAAAATGTAATATTATGAGTTAGACTTTATTTATTGAATACGTAATGTCCGTAAGGCAAAAAATTACTTTATAACTCATAATATAAAAAACACTTTATAACAGATTGCTCTATTAGTAAGCAAAGATCAATACAATTACAAAATATTTAAAAATCTTAAATAATTTTATTTAAATTATATTCTAATGAAATATATTATACTTAACTTTCATATTTTGTGCATTATCAATTGTTTTAATTAATAATAACATAAATATTTAAATTTATACTAATTAAAATTATATAAATAAGAATTTGATTTAAATATATTAATCTATTTTTCTTACCTTTTCTAATTGTCTTACATTAAAAGAAATAGTTTATAATAAAATTTATAAATAATATAAAAACAGAAATTTAATACATTTATTTATGAAAATGAATAATTAATTTTCATTAATATACCAAATATTTTGTTATCAAATACACGTTAATATTTTATTTTATTTTAAAAATAGCTAATAAATTAATTTAATGTAATTATTAATAAATTATTTAATAATTATCAAGTAAAGATTTTGTTTTTCTCATATTATTATATATTATATATTATTATTTTATTTATTATATTATATTATTTCATTATAATTACAGATTTAATAGAAAATATTATTTAATTGGTATTTAAATATTTTTGGAATTTTATTAACATACCGTAAAATGTTTACATAATGTACATTTACTTGTAATATTTAGTATAATTTACGTAAATTAAGAAATATTTAATTTAACAAGATTATTGATTTTTGTGAAGTATTAATTAAAAATTATTTAAATAAATTGAAAATTTACATTATTTATAAAACTTATATTTAGAAAATTGTCAGTTATTGCATTTTTTATAAAATATAATATTATATTATATTAGATTAAATATAATTTATAAAAATAAGAATATTAGGCAAAAAAGAAATTCAATATAAATTCTTATTTATAATCTATAATTGCTTTTTTATATTATAATATATTATAGAAAAAAATGTTTTTAGAAATAGAAAATTATTTTAATATCAATTCTTAATACTAAAAAATTATTTATAAAATCAACAATTGTTTACCTATAATTGATCTTGTTCGGTAAAACTACAAACTGCTATGATGAAGGATTACAGATTAAAATATATTAAATAATAATGATAATAAGAAATTATAAATTCTATCATTCATATTGTCATAATATATTTTTTAAAAAGTTTTAGTAAGATTCTAGTGCAATAGTATCTGTATATATTTGCGAAACATATTAAAAAAAAGAGTAGTATAGTATAAACATATCATTCGGTTAGAACATAAAATAAAATTTAAAAAATAGTATTTTAAAATTGCATCGAAGATATTATCATCTATGGTAATGTAGAAGGATAAGTTTTTTAAATTTGACAAATATTATTCTCAACAATCTAATGTTATTTTGATAAATACTAAAAGCTATAAGTTCGTACCAAAATTTTTGCATATTGAATACGTGCACAGTATATTCAAACATATAAAAATATATATTTATTTTATGTATAATCAGTTGAAATTATTAAAATGTTTTAAATAAGGTGAGATACCGTGTTAATTTAAAATAACGAAATTTTAAAACTTTTTCAGTATGCACTTTTACTTTGCATTTATATTTATACAATACTCATCTATTAAGCTGTCCTGAATTAAGAATCTACATATATTTTGCAAAGTGATATGACCATTTAACGATAAAATATATTACCTTAAAAAAAAGTAATCAAATCAAAAACTTACACCAACGTCTGAGAAAACCTCCTTGAAGTTTTGCACAGATTCCGCGATGCACCCTCATTATATTTGTTTTTACAAAAGTGAAAGTAGCGCACTTTCCTCTCGTCACAAATGAGACAAGAAACAACTTTAAATCGAGTAATCGATGCAATAGATGTTTGTCAAACATGCAAAATGATTAACCTAAACATAAAAAGCAATTTATTGTATTTTATTGCTTGTATTTAAAAAAAAATTAGTTTTTTTCAATTACACCATCCTTCCCTGCACACACAATCATTCACACTTGTATACAATCAAGAACACATAAAGCTAACTATAAGTAAGGAAAATTTTTGGTCTTGTGCAATATTGAAACAGCGAATGTAACGATAATTATTTTCAAAGATTTTCGCACAAACTAATTGTACTATAATATGCTTCGGCATTTAATTGTACACGTTGAAGTCGGCTACTACACTAAATACAAACGATCGGTAAGAAGGTGGCCGAGATACTAGCCACTAGTGGTCGCGCTTGCTCGTTTGTGCCCCTACTACTCTTGACACTGAACAGCAGTAAATGAAAGGCTAACTCAAACCGGACCAGGATGAACGAAACTGGTCTAAATAGCAATCTGTTTATCTCCATGAGCTAAATTTTAGATAAATAATTTATTGAATTAAATAATTAACTAAATTAAAATAGTTATTTTCGTATTTCTATTATAAACAAAGATAAGAAAAATATGCATCTATAATGATTTTTTTAAGTATTAATGTAATTTTAATAATGGTTCAATTCTAAGACAAGTTATATTAATTACTAATTCAACAAGTTATATTAATATACCTTACTTTAATCTTAATTATATTGTATTAAGTTTAATTTAATGTAAAGTAATACAGTGTCATTCGTTATGACAAAAAGAACAAGAAAAATTTTCATTTTATGAAATACACATGAAACTATGGTAATAATATTAATATACTAATAATGTTAAAACAAATAAATTCTGTATACCACATATTATTTTCTAAACTTAAATTATTAAAATTTTAAATATAAGTATTTCTTTATTGTGAAAAATTTAGATAATACTTTATAAAAATATTTATAAAATATTTATTATATGCAAAAGTATATTATATTTGTGTTAAGTGTAGACAATTGTCTTTTTTTTACTATAAGGAGATTCGTAAAGAGTTCATATTATATAAAATTATGCTATTTTTCATTAAATTTCTTAATTTATATTTTTACATAATAATTATATATCATAATTTGAAATAATATAGTTAAACTTCTATTTTTTAAATGGTATTTTAAGCAACTAAATAATAACTCGTGTAATTTTTAGTTTTATAAATTTTATACGTTGTATTAATATAAAAATTAAATATTTGTTTTATTGATTTGTTTCGAAAATGATTTTTTTTATAAAATAATTAATTGTTCAAAAATAATTCCAAATTAAATGTTAAAATTTCAGACAATTCTTTATATATTTTTTTTTATTAAGTTTAAAAACCTGATATAAGCAACATTATATATCGATTAAAAATGTCATTATTATAAATCGTTTGTTAATTTAAAATAGCCTAATGTTTTGACTCCTTAATTTTTTCAAATATTTTTTTTAATTACACCTTTTAATCTAATGAATTTTAAGTATATATATATTTAAATTATTATGATACAATAAATGCAGTTGTCATTATTAAGTTTTAAAATATTCAATAGATATATAATAAATATAATTCAAGTTTTTTATATAAAATAAGAATTAAAAATTAATTCTTAAAAAATACTTTTTTATACTTATTTATCTTCTATTTTACTTTTAAAATATGCATTTTTTTAAAAACATGCAGGTGACTATTTATTTTAATTGTCTGAAAAAATTAAAAGCATTTATAATTCCATATGTAAATTTATTAAGAGTTTGGTACTTTAAAAGATTTAGCCTGAGAATTATTATTTCAATTTAATTAGTCAGTTTAAAATGACTAAACTATACATTATTCTAATATAAACATATATCAAGGTTTATAATCAAGTGAATTGTATATAATCTATAATATTTATTTATATTTTGAAATACTGTCAGCACAAATCAATAGATAAATAGTCAAAATTATATATTCAAAGTTAATTAATATAATCAACGTGATATATTTACAGTTAATTTATATAATCAATATGATATATTCAAACTTATTTAATATAGTCAAAGTTATATATAAGTCATAAACTATCCTCTTAAATTATGTATATGAATTTATGCATCATAATGTTTGAATGAAATAAATAAGATTAGTCTGAATGTTAAATATATAAATAACGATTTTAATATTATTAAATTTATATGAAATATCCTTATTTTATGTTCACAAAATGTGGTATTATTTAAATAAAGGAATCTTAATAAATAATTTAATATTGTTAATAAAGTAAAAATTATTATAAAAAAGAAAAATATATATTTAATAAATAATATAAAATTATAATAACAATTATAATAATTTATATAATAAATTTATCATTACTGATTGATTACAATTAATCCATAGTATTTTAATTTCATTAAAATTTTAAAAAGGCGAAAATTATATATTTAGAGATAAAATGAAATAATAAATATCGATTATTATTACAAACAAGTTTTTCAATTTTATTAATAAAAAGCAATTAATAATTAAATCAAATTCAATAGAATTTTTCAATTAAAATCTAATAAAAATAATTTTTTTTTAGCTGCAACTTTATTCTAATTAATGTTTATATTATATATTATGATGTATTACTTATTAATAAATTTAACCTCATTATAACTTTCAATAAATAACCAACTCATATTGTATATTTCATAGTAAAGACATTGTTCGTATTCAATGATGAAAAAGATAAAGAAATTTATAAATATATAAATATGATCATTTAATACATTATGAAAAATGATAAATTTCCTCTAAATAATCTAATATAGCATGCGTAATTTATTTTAAATTAAATATTTACATAATTAGATATAATTCCTCCTCAATTAGTTTTAATAAAAAAATAATAACTACATACATTAAAGTATTCTTATGTTAACACTATGACGAGGAAAAATAATAATTATTGCAATAAAAATAAAAATATTAACAAATAATATTTTATTAATAATATTCACGAAATTTATTAACAAGATACTTTTTTTATTTCTTTTACTATTACAATAAAGTTTATATTAATGCTTCAATTAGTATTTCATTATTAATAAATTAATATTATTAATAAATCATATTTTTTTTATAGATGAAAAGCAATTTTTTTTTAATGCATTAGTGATTATAATTAAAATTCCAAATAAATCCTAAATAATTGCCGATAAAAATATGAAAAAGTATTGTTGTATGTAACATTATAATTAAATAAATAGTAAACATTGGCAAATTATCAAGTACTATTTTTTTGCATTATATTGTTTATATATGCTTGTTAAATAGAATTTTGTTATTTTGGACATCATGGTTATAGATTTTTTGTGCATGATTCTCAAAAAATGTTAAATTGTTGTTTATATGGATTTTTAACAAATCCTTGAACAATATGACAATCAGTTATTATTATTAATGGGTTTTTTTCTTAATTTTTTAAAATTATATTTATAATTAAAAGTAATTTTATTTAATAGTAGTTTTTAATTAAATTATAATTAATATAAATATTATTATAAATATTAATATAAAAAAAAAGTATAAATCATCGAAGAAATTTTAATTAAATATTTAAAATTTAAATTATTACAATATATATTACAAAAATATAATGTAATATATAATATATTTATCTGAATATAATTATAATATATAGAATCTAATATATTTATTACTAATATATTAAATAATTAGATAGTAAAAATAATTACGAACATTATTTTTTAAATTTATATCATGTTCATTTTAATACCATATCTAATTTAAACATTAATAAAAAAATATAATACAAATAAGTAATATAATATTTAATATTTAAATAATATTAATAATTAAAATAATATTAAAACCATTTATTGATATTCGAGATTCCGATAGAATCTTGACTGTCGGTACTATCTCTTTGTTTGTGAATTGTTTTCAAAATATTCGAAATGTTTATGATTGCCAGATGTGTCCCAAATGCCTACGAATAAGATTAGAAAAGTACGACGAGTGTTTTATTTCTATCGTCGGTGACCTCCGTTTACGACCGTGTTTACTTGGAGTGCGCCTCCATAGATCGACCATGATCGAATAATATGCACGTCCCTTGCAATTCGACATTAGCATAAACAGCTGACGAGACCTTCTAGGTACAGTCGCGTAATTTGCCACCTTTCTGAATATTCTTAATGACCGAGACAAATTGGAGCTCAAGAAAATCCTGTCATCTATTAAGACAACGGCGCAGCTGCGCTAGCCGCACGGCCCGACGGCCCCGACGGCCCAGGGCCGCTTCCACCTCTACTCCGTCAGCGCGCAGCCCTCTCCCATCTAAAGGGCGTTGACATTTTTGGTCAGAGCTCCAATGACAAGAGAAAATTGGTCTCAAACTAACAACAACATTTCCCTCTCTCAAGGAATTGCACTATGGGACCACCCCTACCGTCAAGGAGCGGGGTGAGACTCAAAACTCATGAGTGCGGCGCTTCGTGTCAGAATCGTCTTAGATCTGGAAGCTGAACCTTCAAGTGGTCTCGTGAGAAGACAATCTCAAGTCATCAGCCATCGGGAATAAAAGAGAAGCTTCCATCCCTCGCTGATCAAGAGTCACTACATCAATGCTGCACTTCTCTGTTAGCACCTTCGCATCCGACCGCTGTCCGCTACAAGGAGACCGGCAAGCGCGCATTAATTGTCTCCAAGTTCGACCGGCAGCAACGCCCAACGTGGACGACGAAGGTGGGACCTGAGCAACAATAAAGGCCAG